>NQMI01000037.1:234305-253557 GCA_002270565.1 Stenocarpella maydis
ATATAGATTACAAGAATCTTACAACCTTTTTAATAATTAAGACTCTTAATAAATAATAAGTTAGATATATAGAGTTCTTATTATGATTTGATATTAAGGTTATCCATATAGATGGAGTTAAAAATGTAAGAGCAGATGCACTTAGTTAAAGACCCAACTATTAGGATAAGGATTCACCTATGGAATGAATAGTATTTAAAACTTAAGCAGATGGAAGCCTTATTCTTAACTGCAAACTTAATATTATAATTAGAGTTAATTTTCAAACTAGAAAAACCCTTATTGATCTAAAGGAATAAGATAAGTTAATTATAGAAATGTATAAAGTACTAGTATATGGCTACTAAGGTATTATAGTAATAATTAAATGGATTTAGTAAAATTATTAGATTCCTAACCTTAAAAAGAAGGTTTAAGATGTTATTGGTAAATGCGACTTATGTAATAAAAATAAGGCCTTTAGATATAAACTGTATGGATTGTTGAAACCCTTGCTAGTACTTACGGCTATATGGTTATTTATTAGCCTAGACTTCATTATTAAGCTATCTCTCTTATAAGAACCCTTAACTGGAGTACTATATGATAGTATTCTAGTAGTGGTTTGTAGATTAAGCAAGTATGTATACTTTATATTATATAAGGAAGCTAGCACTATAGAAAAACTCACATATATATTCTTACGAATTATTATAAGCAACAATAGAATGCTATATAAAATCATTTTAAATAAAGATAAGCTCTTTATAGTAAACTTTTAAAAATTATTAATAAAATAACTTAGAGTAAAGTATAAGCTCTTACTAACGGTATATTTATAAATGGATGAATAAATAGAATAAATTAACTAGATTATAGAATAATACTTCTAATACTATATTAACTAATTATAGGATAATTAGGTTAAATTGCTACCATTAGTATAGTTTGCTTATAATAGCATAACTACTAGCATAACTAAATAGTTACCTTTCTTTGTACTTTATAAATACAAACCTAAGGCATATTATAAATTACTGCTAAATAATACCTTAGCGGAATTAGCAGAATAGAAAGCAATATAAATTAGATAAATCCAAAAGGATATCTAAGTGGAACTCTCTTTTATATAACAATGAATGGTAAAATATATAAACTAGAAAAGAATTAAGGGATTAATTTTTAAAGAGAGAGATAAGGTTTATTTTCTTTACTAAAATATTAAAACTAAATGATCTAATAATAAGCTTAACTATAAGAAAATTAGCCCCTTTAAAATTTTATAGAAATAATTGGATACTAACTATAAACTTTTACTACTTAAGGGAATAAGATAATATAATAACTTTTATATCTTACTTCATAAACTAGTATTAGAAAATATAAAACTAGAGATATAGATTGAAACTATTAATAAATATAATAAGGAATATAAAGTAGAAGGAATTATAGACTCTAGATAATATTAAGGAATGATGGAATACCTTATTAAGTGGAAAGGATATAACTTGAGTGAAAATATATGGGAATTAAAGTAAAACTTAGGAGATAGTAAGAAACTTCTAGGAAATTTTAAGACTAAGAGTATAAATAAAGGCAAATGTTACCTAGCTAAATAGTTAAATTAGCTACTATTTAAAGGAAACATTATTAGTTTAGGAATATTAGAAAATGAAAATTAGGAACTAGATGAGCTACCTATAGGTGCATTCCCTTCACCCCCTTTATTTCCAGTACCTATAAGACTAGACTAATTGGTACTATTGCCTACTAAGGAACTATAGTTAAAAATACTAACTTTACTCTTAGAATATAGCTAAGCTTTTTATACTAATATGTTATTAGCCCCCTTAGTAGAGCTCTGCTAAATAGCTTTAGCAGATTGCTTGGTAATTCGCTTTTGCTTAACCTTGGCCTCCTCCTTTTCTAAATGCTCTAACGCCTTTACATTATTAAGACTCTAGCGAATAGTAGGCATTATCTTTTTATATTATATATGCTTTTGCTTTTGTAAATAAAGTATCTTTATATTTAATATTTGCGCCTCTTCCTTAACAGCCTCTAGCTCCACTTTTAAGTAATGATGCTTTAGGGTAATTTTATTCAGTTGGTTAGGAGAAAGACCTTATATGTTATAATTTGCTAAGTTAAGGCGAATATAAGTTAGGTAATAGGCCGACTTAGAGTTAGTAATCAGGCAATCTTTGCCCATATTGTGCTCCTTGTAATAAGAATAAGGTATTAGGATAATGGCGCTAAGGGATGTAATAGTGGATAAAAGGGCAGCCTTCTGCTTAGCTTTAGAGGAAGATTTTATAGCGCGAAATTTGGTGATTCTGCTAGATATAATGAATTAGAAAAGTATGAATGAAGGCATGAGTAATAGGAATGACTTACAAAGTACTTTTGAGGATAAAAGAAATAAGGAGAGAGATAGTATTATGAACTAATATAAATGGCACCCTGGGAACTCATTTGAGAACCTAGGTGTCTAGGGATAAGCACTATAGTATAACCCCATAGGACCCTAACTAGTGAGTTAGCACTATTTGTTAAACCCTAAGGGTTAGGGTTAAGGACCTACCTTATAGGTTTGGATTGATGGGCTTGATATTAATCTTGTTAAGCGACGTTATGAATGGATTAATAGGATTATTGTTAATCCTGTTGAGTTACTGAAGAGTTGGAATATATAAGAATATGGTTATCACTATAGTAAATAGCTTTTATAGAATAGACTCTTTAGTCGTTAATCTAAGTATTTAATCCTAGGGTTAGATAGCCTTATAGCTAGTAATTATTATTAGTTAATAATATTGCTTAACAACCGCCTAATAATGTATTCTGAATATAAACCCTTAATCTTTTAGGTTTAATGTACTTGGAAACCCTCTGATCATTACATTGTTAGGCAGTTATTAAGCAATATTGTTAACTGATAATAATTACTAGCTATAAGGCTATCTAATACTGGGATTGAATACTTGAATTAATGACTGAAGAGTCTGTTCTATAAAAGCTATCTACTATAGTGATAATCATGTTGTGTATATATGTTCTAACTCTTAGTAGCTTGCAGGCTTGTATATTGAGCCATTAAGCTATAATATGAGGCTTAATACTTTATCCTTTGAGTGGGCTTATATAGCTCATAATTGAGTGTTGCGAGCTAGACCCTAACCCTTGGTAGGGGCTGGTCGTTACTGACTTATCAGGTGTTTTGGCTGGCTTGGGGATTACCCTGCTGAGGTCAGGGGTGTTTTTTATAGTAGTCAGCTGCTAATGTATATTAGCTCATAATACTATCTCCCTCCTTATTTTTTTTATTCTTAAAAGTATTCTATAAGTTATTTTTGCTTATTAGTATCTTTATTTATACCTTCCTAATTTATTATATTATTTAGAATTAAGGATTTTCGGGTTTCTAAATTATCCTATTATTCCAAGAAGGTTGAGTAATATGATTCTTTATTATTTATTATTTTATAGAATGTCATTATTATGCAACCTTATTCTTTTTATAAGGCATAGGGCATTAAGAGTTATAAAGTCTTAGAGAAGGCTTCTAGTTGTTACACTAAATGCATTTAGTAGTAGTGGTTAAAGTATAATGTTTTAAAACTAAATAACTTAAAGGACCTTTTATATATCTCAGCCTAGTACTAAAAACTCGAGGATAAGATTAAAGAGTTAGAGGAAAAGCTTTTTTATTTGTATAAGTAGAAGCATATATAGTATAAGAGGATATCTCGGGCTATCTGTTAGGGTTTCTGAGAATTTGTGCTATAAAATAGCATTCAGTTCAGCGTGTATATGTTTCGGCAGGGTCGCAGTATGGTGCTCTAAGGCAAATTAGGACGATTGACAATGGTCTGGATAACTTTGTATTGAATTAAGTTGGGCTTCTGTAAGCCCTCCTTATATACCCTCCAACATCATCTCACCCGCGGGCATGCTGCGGTAGGCTCTGGTGTAAATTTGCAAATGCCGGAAAATTCGCCCTTCCAATATACTATCTTTGGTTTCAAGCAACTGGCCAACCATAGCCCTAGCAATGCCCAAATTAAGTATATATAAACTTTGGAAATAAAGCTATCTAATAAACTAAGTTATATACTTTTTGGATAAGAAATAAGGGTAATGCAGAGGTCTAAATTGAGGTGTAAATGCAGACCAAAATAATTGACTTACGGCTACCAAACTCATCTTGCGTCGCGCACATACTGGGCGTACTTAGTGAAAATCGCCTGACTTGCAAGTCTAGGGTAACTCCTTGTATGAAGTCTAGGGTAACTCCTTGCACGAAGTGCTAACGCCCTGCTGAGCGGTTCCATTTAACACCCCTTCTATTAAAGATATAGGCCTAATAAGCCTATAGCATTTAACCCTTACTCTTAAAATGGAAACGTAAGAGAGAAATATAAGTAAAAAAAAGCTCCCTTATAGAAAGAAATCTATTTACTAAAGAAATAGTAGCTAGAGGGCCCTATTAGCCCTCTTCTAATCCACTAACTCTACCAGACCTAGTAGGCCTAGAAACACCTGAAATTTGGGTGCTAGAAGGGCTTTTGTAAGCCCGTCTGCTACTATTTTACTAGTCTTAAGGTATTTAACTTTGAGGGTCCCCTTTTAAACTTCAGCATATAGGTAGTGGTACTTAAGAAGCATATGCTTAGTTCTTTAATATTATAAAGGGTCCTTAGTAGTGGAGATAGCGCCTATATTATCTCTATAGAGGATTATTAGCCTAAGAATAGGCCTATTTAGTTCTATATAAAGCCCGTGAAGCTACTAGATTTTCTGAGTAGCCTCTATAAGCCCTATAAATTCAGCCTCTAGCGTTAATAATGCTATAATGCTTCCTCACTTTGATTTCCAGGAAATGGGCCCTCCTCCTAGGATAAATATATACCCATACGTTGATTTAGAGGAGACCTTATCCCCAGCATAGTCGCTATCAGAATAGCCTATAGGCTCTAGGAGAGAGCTCTATAGGGAGTCTTTAAGACCCCTAGCAGAATATAATAGCAAGATATCGATGGCTATTTAGGTACCTAAATAGGTTCTATACAGCTACTAAATGCTAAGATTTGGATGCTTGGAAGGCTCTGGCTAGCCACTAGACCGGGAAGCTAATATCAGGCCTAGTTTGGGTAACTAAATACATAGCGATACCTACTATAGCCTGGAAGCGCTTGTATCGAATTCAGTTAAGTATAAGCCCTTCAATAGGGCCTAAGTTAACTAAGTTTGGCTGGAGAGGAACTAAGATAGGCCTAGAACCCTCTAAGTTAAAGGTTCTGTTAAACGGAACCGCTCAGCAAGGAATTACCCTAGACTTTTTAGTAAGGAGTTACCCTAGACTTGCGAGTCAGGCGATTTTCGCTAAGTACGCCCAGTGCGTGCGTGACGCAAGATGAGTTTGGTGGCCGTGAGTCGATTATTTTGGCCTGCATTTGCACCTTAATTCAGACCTCTGCATTACCCTTATTTCTTACCCAAAAAGTATATGACTTAGTGCATTGGATAGCCTGATTTCTGAAGTTTGTATGTACTTAATTTGGGCATTGCTAGGGCTATGGTTGGCTGGCTGCTTGGAACCAAAGATGGTGTGTTGGAAGGGCGAATTTTCCGGCATTTGCAAATTTGCACCAGAGCCGACCGCAGCGTGCCCAGGGGTGAGACGACGTCGGAGGGTATATAAGGAGGGCTTACAGAAGCCCAACTTAATTCAATACAAAGTTGTCCAGACCATTGTCAATCGTCCCAATTCGCCTCAGAGCACCATACTGCGACCCTGCCGAAACACACACACGCTGAACTGAATGCTATTCTATAGCACAAATTCATCAGAGGTTATGAGCCCGGCTCTAGCAGTCAGCGCCCTGAAACAACATTGAATTTAGGCCTTAAACAAGCCTACCTATCTGTACGCTACAGCGCTATTTGCACTGATTAGCGGACCAGCCAAAACATCGCTGGTTTGGGCCTGCAACGCTCAGAAACAACTGCAAAAAGAGCAAAAGTTGCTCGCTGGGTGATTTGAACCCACGACCCTCAGCGCACATTGTGCCACGGACACCATTTCTCACAATTGCAGCTCCAACGCTAGCATTTTGTACGAGGGAAAGTTTCACTTGAGAGACTACAGGTCAGAGGGTCACGCCTAGGATTTCTACGGAATAGGCACTGAGGAAATATACGACTATACTATTGGGTTGCTACGAATCACACTTTCTAGCAATATTCTGCCCCTTATATACCTATTCTCTAGGTGTATTTAGTCTTCCTCAACAGCCAATATGGCTTCTAGTGCCCCTGCAGAGGGGACTACCCCTAATTCCCGGGGGAATAGGGCTCTAGCAGAGCGCCTAGATCTGCAAAATCAGCAGATTTTAGACCTAAACACCCGTTTAGAGTCTGTACAAGAGCTATTAGCTCAGCAAGTAGCCACTAGCAATACCCTTCAAGGTACGCTAGGGGAATTAGCTACTGCTATTCAGGGCCTATCGGCCCTAGTAGCCCAGCAGGCGCCCCAGCCTGCGCCTCCGGCGCCTCCNTGGGTCTCAAATAGACCCCCTAGGAGGGCCTCTCTCAGGCCCTACAATACCTGCTGGGTCTCAAATAGACCCCCCAGAAGAGCCTCTCTCAGGCTTACCTGCACTTTCTGCAGAAGGGGACCCCACTGTGGGTTCCGGGGAATTAGAGGATATAGGGCCTAATTTAGGCCCTACAAAGTCGTCCCCAGAGGGTATAGGGCCAACTCTACCTGAAGAAATGGACCTATCATACGCCAAACAGATCGTCTACTCTATCTTCAAAAGAGCACGCCAAATAGCGTTTAGTACTACAAACGCTGCAGCCCCCCAGACCTGGAAACAGGTGCTAAAAAGCCCTAATAGGGCTAAATGGCTACAGGCGATCTATAGCGAATTTGAGCAATTAATTTTGCAAAATACCCTCGAATTTTGGCCAGCAAATCAGCTTCCAGAAGGTCGAAAGCCTATAACCAGTCGACTAGTCCTACGAGAGAAAAAGGACGAGAATAATAGGGTCTTTAAATTTAAAGCCCGATTAGTAGTCAGAGGATTTCAACAGAGGAAAGGGGTAGATTTTACCGAGACCTTCGCCTCAACCTCTAGCCCTCCTACCTGGAGGGTACTACTAGCACTAGCTGCTATTCTTGACTGGGAAATCGAGCAGATCGATTTTATAGGTGCCTTCCTAAATAGTACGCTGAAAGAACAGGTCTTTATGGAGCTTCCAGAGGGGTTCAAAGAATTTGCCGCCCAAACTAGTAGCCAAATTCATCGGCTATTAACTAGGGCTGGCTATAACCCCTCTGATCAGCAGATAATTCGGCTAAATAAAGCTCTATATGGCCTAAAGCAGGCCCCTAGGGAGTGGCAACAGATAGTTATTGACCTTCTGAAAGGTCTAGGCTTCAAACCGCTACTCTCAGACTCCGCCGTCTTCTACAGCAGGGCGTCAGGCCTATTTATAGTGTCCTACGTCGACGACTGCCTAATAATAGGGCCTGGAATCTCCAAAATTCAGGCCCTAAAACGCCAAATCCACAAGGCATACGCTATAGAAGACAGGGGCCCTGCAAGCTTCTTTCTAGGTGTTCGAATTATTAGGGACCGCCCTAATCGAACCCTATGGCTCTCCCAGAGCCAGTATATTGAGGAAGCTATTAGAACCTTCAACTTAGAGGGTTCTAGGCCTATTTCAGTTCCTCTCCAGCCAAACTTAGTCAACTTAGGCCCTATCGAAGGGCCTATACTCGACCGAATTCGACACAAGCGCTTTCAGGCTATAGTGGGTACTGCTATGTATTTAGTTACCCAAACTAGGCCTGATATCAGCTTCCCGGTCCAGTGGCTAGCTAGAGCCTTCCAAGCATCTAAATCTCAGCATTTAGTAGCTGCACAGAACCTATTTAGGTACCTAAATAGCCATCGACACCTTGCTATTAGGTATTCTGCTAGGGGTCTCAAAGGCTCCCTACAGAGCTCTTTCCTAGAGCCTATAGGCTATTCTGATAGCGACTATGCTGGGGATAAGGCCTCCTCTAAATCAACGTATGGGTATGTATTTACCCTAGGAGGAGGGCCTATTTCTTGGAAATCAAAGCGAGGAAGCACTATAGCGTTATCAACGCTAGAAGCTGAATTTATAGGGCTTATAGAGGCTACTCGGGAAATCCAGTGGCTTCGAGGGCTCTATATAGAACTGAACAGGCCTATTCCTAGGCCAACGATCCTCTATGGAGATAATACGGGCGCTATCTCCACTGCTAAGGACCCTTCACACCATCAACGAACTAAGCATACGCTTCTTAGGTACCACTACCTACGTGCTGAAGTTCAGAAGGGGACCCTCGAAGTTAAATACCTCGAGACCAGTAAAATGGTAGCAGACGGGCTTACAAAAGCCCTTCCAGCACCTAAATTTCAGGTGTTTCTAGGCCTACTAGGTCTGGCAGAGTTAGTGGATTAGAAGAGGGCCAATAGGGCCCTCTAGCCACTATTTCTTCAGTAGATAGATTTCTTTCTATAAGGGGGGCTTTTCTTTACTTGTATTTCTCTCTCCCGTTTCCATTTTAAGAGTAAGGGTTAAATGCTATAGGCCTATTAGGCCTATATCTTCAACAGAAGGGGTGTTAAACGGAACCGCTCAGCAGGGCGTTGGTACTCCGTGCAAGGAGTTACCCTAGACTTCGTTGTAAGGAGTTACCCTAGACTTCCTAGCAAGGAGTTACCCTAGACTTGCGAGTCAGGCGATTTTCGCTAAGTACGCCCAGTGCGTGCGTGACGCAAGATGAGTTTGGTGGCCGTGAGTCGATTATTTTGGCCTGCATTTGCACCTTAATTCAGACCTCTGCATTACCCTTATTTCTTACCCAAAAAGTATATGACTTAGTGCATTGGATAGCCTGATTTCTGAAGTTTGTATGTACTTAATTTGGGCATTGCTAGGGCTGTGGTTGGCTAGTTGCTTGGAACCAAAGATGGTGTGTTGGAAGGGCGAATTTTCCGGCATTTGCAAATTTGCACCAGAGCCGACCGCAGCGTGCCCAGGGGTGAGACGACGTCGGAGGGTATATAAGGAGGGCTTACAGAAGCCCAACTTAATTCAATACAAAGTTGTCCAGACCATTGTCAATTGTCCGAATTCGCCTCAGAGCACTACACTGCGACCCTGCCGAAACACACGCTGAACTGAATGCTATTTTATAGCACAAATTCATCAGATATTAGAATAGCTAGTATAGGTATAATATAGAATATAATATAGCTTTCCTGCCTTTTCCTCCTCCTTCAACCCCCTCCCTCCTCTTCTTCCATCTTTTAATCCTTTCCTAAGATACTTTCGAGCCAAGCCTCTTTAGCACTTTAGCAGAGAATATATCTTTTGGCCTTCTATACTATACTAGCCTACGTTGCCCTTCTGGGTCTTAGGGAGGGGTTAGGGGAGGGAAGATAGGTGGGGGGGAGGAAGAGGAAGGGAGAGAGAGGCTGTACTGCATTTTACACTCTAAAGTATATCTATATTAATTACTCTAACATAAAAAAAGCTAATATATGTAATAGAATCTTATTAACTAATGCTACATATAGCTAGTAGTAATAATAAATTATATTAAGTTAAGGAGTATACATTAAAGCTTAGTATAAATGTTTAAGTATAAAAAAGTCCTCTTACATACTTAAAATACTACTAATTTAGGACTAACAGAAACAGCAAGAGCTTAACTACACCCTCAACACCGCTCGTACAAGTTACACACCACACTGGCCACGGTTGCCCTTCTGGCCCTAAAGGAGGGGCGATGTGACGATACGTGAAAAATTGACCTTTATTACCCTTGCAGAGGTGGAATCATGGCAATGACATCCTGCCTACTGCCAAGAGGAGGCAGTCTATGCAGTCCGGAATCCGCCGACTTTTCAAAGAGCTCGGAGGCATATTGTAATATCATTAATTAGTATAAATCATGGAGTGTCCGCGTATCAGAGACGAGCTCGCGGTTAATGCGTCACCGCCTATCCATGGAAATGCCCGACGGATGTACTAATGCCGGAAAAGATATGCCGACACACGCAAGCGCTTCCGCCCAAGAAGACTGCCTATTCGCCAGCACCCTTGCGGACCGTCCCGCATTAGGGGTGCTGCTGTCCAAGATCCGGGCTGTCGGACTGGTAAATTCCTCCACCTCGCTCACGGCTCGGCGACTTTTGGTTTGGCTGCATCATATGAAACATCCCGTATCATTACCAAGGTACCTAGACACCTAGGCGATCAAAAATGAGACCCCGAGAAACTTGTCAGTAAGTTTTATAATTATATGAAGGAGCTGCTGTAGCCCTTTCTTAGATGTAATTGTAATCGGACCAAGAATGAAAGCTAGTAGGTTCTGGATGGAAAATATTCAATGTGGCCGAAGCTGGAGCTACAAGTGGCAATGCATTAGCATCAAAGCGGCCTCCACTGGCCATCAGCATTGCAGTGCACGTGTGGATAGCGGAAAAGAAAGAACCCACTCGCATGACGACAGCGGCCCCGAGTAGAACCCCGGGCTGCCGGTGGCGACGATTTCGTCTCGCTTGCAAAATGACACGGGAACTTTTCTTGGGCCGATGGGGTTGACCTTGGAAATAAAGCAAGATAAATAACAGTACACGGCCACCACTATATCTCCGCAACGGAGCCATCTTCTACCTCATCCACACAGCAGAGGTACTGAGACTTCACCAATATTGCACACCCAACGGCCCAGAATGGCACCATCGCTGAGCGCCATCCTGCCCCAAGACAATGGGGATGGGGTCTTGCCTATACACCGTTTTGCAGCTCTGGCTGCGGGCGCAGGGGCTGTAAGTCACACCCCCTTCGTCACACCCTTGCCGTGTCGTAGCTCACCACAGTGCCATAACCCAGCTTTTCGTCATTTGGCGTCTCGCCCTCATCGTCTACCGCTTGACGCTCCACCCCCTGGCCAAATATCCCGGGCCCAAGCTCTACGCGGCAACACATTTGCCACAGGTGTGGAAGTCTAACGTGACGGGGACATTTGTACGGGAGAGCAAAGTCCTACATGAGAAGTATGGCCCCATCGTACGCATCGGGCCGAACCATCTCGCAGTCGACGGGTCCATTGGCTGGCCGCAGATCTTCCAGCACCGGCCGGGAAAGCCTGAGTGGCCCAAGGTGAAGGGATTTTTCTTCGACGGCGACACTCGCAGCGTGATTGGAGCGGACAGAGAAAATCATCGGCGGCTGCGGAGGCAGCTTGGCCATGCCTTCAGCACCGAGAGCATGAACGAACAGGAGCCAATCGTACTGCAATACGTCGACCTGTTCATCTCGCAGCTTAGCAAGAAGGCCGCGGCGGGCGAGGTCTTCGACATCATCCCGTGGTTTAACTTCCTCACCTTCGACATCATTGGCGACCTCACCTTCGCAGACAGCTTCCACAACCTCGACGGTGGCAAGTATCACCCCTGGGTGCTGGGCATCTTTCAGGGAATCCGAGGCGGGGGTCTGCGCCGCGCCATTCTGGAATACCCATTGCTTGGCCCTCTCTTCAAACTCGGCGGCGAATCGGCAGTCAACCTGGAAAAGGAGGAGGAGAACCGCCGTCTCGCCAACGAGAAGGCAATGCTTCGCAAGGAACAGGGCGAGAGCCCCGGCGGTAGGCGGGACTTCATGACCTACATGCTGAAGAAGACGCGAGACGGGAATGCCGGTTTTGACGACCTTGACATCCTGTCCAACTCACCTATAATCGTGACGGCCGGCAGCGAGACGACGGGCACCACCTTGTCTGGGTTCACCTTCTACCTCGGGCAAAAGAAGTACCGCCACGTCTACGACACGCTTGTCAACGAGATACGGAGCTCCTTTAAGAGCGAGTCTGAAATCAACATGCAGTCCACTGCTCGCCTGCCTTATCTCTTCGCCGTCATCGAGGAGATCCTTAGGGTGTACCCGGCTGCAGCGGAGACGCCAGCTCGTGTCAGCCCTGGAGCTGAGCTCGAAGGGCAATATATCCCCGAGGGGGTAAGTAGCAAAGTCCTCCTTGCCCGGAAAGGGGGACCATCTTCAACATTCCTCCATAATTTCTCGTTGCTGACCATGCAATGTGCCATGACAGACCCGAGCTACAATCTTCCAGTACGCGACCCACCGCAACCCAAATAATTTCCACGACCCAGACACCCTGCGACCAGAACGATGGCTCCCAGCCACCCATGAGCTGTACAACCCTGTCTTCGCCAACGACAACAAGGCGTCCTTCCGTAAGCTGCAATTATCTCGTTGCTCAACCTCCAGCCTCACACACTAACCCGCTTCAAACAGACCCCTTCAGCTACGGCACACGAGACTGCCTCGGCAAGAACCTAGCATATTCGGAGCTGAGGATCGTCATTGCTCGGCTCCTGTTCCGATTCGACTATGAGCTTGATGCGGGCCAGGAGGACTGGGCGGACTCGCACATGGTCATCCTCGTCTGGGAGAAGGGGCCGCTGCGGGTAAAGCTGACAGAGAGGAAGCTAGTACCAGTCGAGTAAGCGGGATGTGTTGTTCAGCGGAGCGGGGCGGGACGTGGATCAAGCTTGCGAGATATACGGCCCGCGGAGCGTTCTTACTACGGTTCATTTCGCCAAAGTTATCTTAACGTAAATTGGTCCGGTCCGTCAAGGATTCTCAAAAGCCTAATCAATTAGTTCAAATATACCTCTAGAAGTATTTAGCCGAAGAGTAAGGACTATCATTAATATAAAGCTAATTAGGTAAGCTCTTTATTGCTACCCTTTGTTACTGCCCTCTCATAAGGCCCTCTTCTTCGTGCGGCCCTCTTCAAGGTATGTAAGCTTCGATCTACGTCCCGCTCCGCTGATCCCTTGGCCGCTAGAGATTGACGATTAGTCCAGGGCTGGCATTTCAACTAGCGGCCTACGGCCTATTTTAATGGCGTCTAGGGCACGATAAGGAGAAGTGTAGATCTCCATTCACCTTCGTGACTTCAAACACCCAAGTCCAACTAGGTGCAGGGTCTCAGAAGGACATCTAATTTTTCATTTGTTATCCAGCAGAGTCGGCATATACAGGTTGATCATGCATGGCGGCAAGGGGCAGGCTTTTTAATCAATTCAAGTACCTACTTACATAGCTTTTTGCGAACAAAAGAAGCAGGGTCTTCAATGTAATCGCCGTCTTCCAGACCTCCTGCGCCAGACAGATGGTCTACTTCTCAACCACTGTAGAGAACAACTCGTCCTCGGGTGGCAAAGTGGTCTCCTCCATGAGGCCGCCTTCCGCGTCCATGAAGAATATCGATTGGTCAAAGTCAAGAAAATGCCTGTGGATCAGTCCCATACGCTTATAGACTTGGTCGCGTATGCGTCTCACGACAACAAGGTTGCGTTCGCACGTGAATAAGATCGGAGAGGTTGCCCTTGCGGCGCCAAAGTGCGCAACAAAGCAATTGTCCCACTGTGTGACTTCCTGGTCCGGCCAGGGCCGTATGCACATGTATAGCCCACCGCACACCTGCACAACTGCAACATGACTAGCACCAGCTTAGAGATTAGGTCTGCGAGTCCATTTGGTGCCAAGAATGGAGGTGTATTGAGTGGTCGTGATGCAATAATTGTCGATTTGGTCCTGGGAGAGGCGAAAGTGTTGTATGCGTAGAGGCAGGACATGGCAAGACACCAATAACCTCCTGGGACTTGGTTGGGGCTGCAGGATGTCGCCAACCTTTTCCTTTCCAGAATGTCCGCAGCATATTGGTATTGATATCGTCTGACCACCGCTGCCCATAAAAGAGATCTCGGTGCCTTGCGGATGGTTCGGTGGCGGCAGACGTAGTCCTTCAGGGAAGACTCGAGCCTTTTTTTGTTTGTGCGGAACCTCACAAGCCCAGCCCAGCCCGCCCAGGTCCAGCTCGGAAACCCCTGCCTTCGGGGTCCGGGAACCTCGTGCCACCAGGAGATGTCGAACAATATGTCCCTTGGCTGTGGTGCTCTGGCTTTGTCCTCGTAGAGGGGCAACCCCCAGAGGTGGGCTATTGGTCTCGCAGTCCTGGAGTTGTAGCCAAGCACCCAAAGAGAGGCGTTCAACGAGTCTCCTGGTGAGTAAGGCCTCTTCCACTGTATTTCTGATTCTGTTCCCGAAGGTTTGCGGCACTAGCCCGGTGGCCACCAAAGGCGTTGTAGGGGACGAAGCGGGCAAACGCATATTTCTTGGCCCATGCCACTTCCCCAGTTGTTAGTTCGTGTCTTTTGAATTTCTCCGGTGCGAATTCTTTGTGTTGGACTGGTGCAGAAGACGATATTTCGTGAATACGAGACGCCTGGTGGATAAGTATCCTTCCTGGTATGTCTAGTCCCTTGTCGCCACTTGCGAGAGCTTAACAAGGCCGAGCCGGGGTCCTTACTGTATGGCAGCTGGATCAAAGAGACCTCTACGGCTCGTTGCTGTTGGCGAGGAGTCTCCGACACACCGGCAAGTCCTGTGTGGGCGTCTTCATAATATCTTGGGTCCATAAGATTTGGCTGGGCCCTCATGTCCTTCAAGTCTTTGTCGTCATTGGTTCCTATGACGGTGAGACATGGGAAAGTATCCTGGTCCAGACCATGGATCTGTTTTGAAACCGCGCGCACTTGTGTATAACCATGCCAGTCTCTGTAGGTGCGTAGCACACACTGATGTCCGTCGTATGCTGGAGGTTTTAATAGCTAGCAATACTCAGCAGACCTTGCAGGGCGATGGTATGGGCTCGGCTGAGGTTGAATCAAGCGCCGGTATCACCAGGCGCCAAAGATACCTCTAGCCTCGATATATATCTTTCAAGGTCGCGCCACGGAGCCAGTCCATGCCGCCACACACATCGCAGACGAATTCTGGCTGAGGTTGCTCGGCTGCTCCATTGTGTTGCGGGTGGGCCGGCTTGGGGCGTGGATAGACACATGGCTCTTTACTCCTGATATCTTGGGTTGGAGGACATTGCCGGCGAGGAATTCCAAGACCCAAACAACGCGAGCGTAGTTGCTACGCATAAATCCTGAGCTCAATTAATAGGGTCACTTTTGCAATTAAGCTTTCATTTGGGGCAGAATTTTTGAGATGAGTGCCAGCCATTCGCAAAGCTTGTGATCTCAATGGAGTGTTGTGCGTGGATCAGAACCCCCGAATGCGATTAGTTTGACACTGTTTCCAGGCACGACAGTGCGCGTACTGTACGTGAATGATTCTCTGAATGTCAGCATCATTGCGTACGAGACACGCCAGTAAATTCTCAATAATCTCCAAGTTACCTCAGGACATGAAATATATTTCTTTCAAAATTTGTACGCATAGAAGTCCCTCTTGTACATCACTGCCCAGCTAGGACCCTCTTCCTTGTCGGCCCTGTCAGATTGAAGTGGACAGCATTTAACTAGCTACTTAGCCATGATCAAGGTGGCTTAGAACGAGAGGCCAAGTATCTGCAAGGGAATTGTGAGGATATGATATATCTCCAACAGCTCGACCGCCTACAGTGGCACCTGCTGTCCCGAACCCAGTCTGCGGATGGCAATCTTGGCCAACCCATCACAGTCGAGCGAGTTCCCGTGCGCTTGCCATTTCGGCTCCTCCGCCCCGTCGGCAATCTTCCATTCATACTTGAGCAACAGGTGGCACATCACCATCTTGATCTCATGCGCGGCGAAGAAGCGTCCAGGGCAGGCGTGGCGGCCGTACCCGAAGGCCAGGAAGTCTGGCGTCGTGCCGACGACCTGCGCGGCCTGCGTGATATGCCTGGTCAGTCCAATAGTCTCTCACACAGGATCAGCACTGCGCCGAGAAGGGCTGGTAGACGTGTTGTCCTTGCAGTATAACAAGAGTATGCCTTGTGGTGTAATAAAAATATGCACTGGCCTTTTCCTTGCCTGCTTGCTGCCGCAGGCGGTAGAACCGGTAGCCGTCATACTCATCCGGCTTCTCGTACAGCGAGGCATCTCGCATCCTCGGCATGATCATGGTTGCTGTCCCCCGTCTAAGCTTAACGTTACCCGAGAGCGTAACGTCTTCAAGGGCAAGCCGCTCCATGGGTGCTGCAAGTAGTTACTCCAGGATCAGCCTCCAGTCATGTCTCCTCCCGGCCTATCTGGGAGGCTGTCACTCCGGACTTGGCCCGTTGTCGTTTCAAAGGGCCGGGGGGAACTCACCAAGTATAATCGGCTTCATCCTCTGCGTCTCCTTCAGCACGCTATCCAGGAGCTTCATCTTCTGCACGGCCTCCTTGTCGATTGGCTTCCCGTCCAGGGCCTCCACGAGTTCCTTGCGCAGCGGTTCCATCAAGTCCCGATGCAGCGCCAGGTCCAGAATCACCTGCGTGAGCAGGTCGGCCGTGGTGTGGATCGCCGCGAACGAGAGCATCAGCTGCGCCAGTACGGGGTTGTACTCGCCCCCCAGCCTCCGGTGCTGGCCCTGGAGCCAGTCCAGCGCGTTGTCCGGCTCGGCCACCACGCCGCCGCCGCCCAGGCTGGCCTCGTGCTCTCTGAGCCGCCGCCGCGCGGCGAGCGCCTCGTCGATGATGCCGCGCGCCCTGCGCTCCTGGGCCCTCAGGAGCCGGCACTGCGGCAGGAAGTAGTTCGCCAGGGCCCGCAGCCAGTGCGGGTACGCCCTGAGCGCTATGGCCGCCTGCATATAGTTCACGGTGAAGCCAATGGCGATGTCGATCCACTCACGATGGTGGCACAGCTCGGGCCCCAGGAAGACCAGGGTGCTCAGGCGCGCCACCAGGGGCAAGCTGACGTCGCTCCTGACGACCACATCTTTCCACCCGCCCCCGCCGCCGGCGACATCCTCGAGCGCGGCCGCGCACTCGGTCGACAGCGCGGTAGTCAGGCGCGGCAGCGATCGCGTCAGGTCCTGCTGCGCCACCATCTGGATGATCCGGGTGTCCTGTTCCAGCGTGGTGGCCATCTCGAAGCCCCGGCGCGTGCCATGCAGAACCTTGCTCGTGTACGCTGTGAAGCTAAGGCGCTTGTCGTTCTTGATCTCCTCCGCGTACTGCGGCGGCAGGACCACGACCTCGGTGTCATCGAGGGCCGCCGTGAGTAGGCGAAAGGGCTCGCCGCGATGCTTCTCTATCCCCTTGAGCAACTTGTTCCAGCTGTCCGCGTCATATTCGCGGCGGGCGCGGGCGGTGGACAGCTCGAACCAGCGCTTGGGGTTCAGAAGAGGGATTGGCTTACCCTGTGCGCTTGGGATCTTGGAGCGTGTTGAGAAGACGCCAACGAGGAGGACGAGAATAAAAGTAGTCGCGAGGGTTGTGATGGGATTACCCAAGGATATGGGAAGGATGGGTGTGGATGAGGGCACAGTCAGGTTTGAGCCGTGCCACGTAACGTGAAAATGAGACGCGAGTGTCATTATGGGGGTTCTTTGTCAATATACCAGTATCTTCAGAGGTCCAAAGCTGCTACTCCAGCAGGGAAGGCAAGATCACGATGAGAACTTGGGCAGATTTTGCACATTCTTTGACTCTAGGCGTCAGGTACACACTTCCTCTTATGAATGGTTCAGATTCCCACACGCCATGCCGACGCATCCGCTCTTGAGGCGTCATAACAGCACCAAATCAAAGAAGCCGAGATTGTCACGCATGCCTAGGGCAGACTTGGAAGCCCATACCAAGCTAACACACCCAATCGCCTTGTCCCGTCATATCACAACCTGAATTAAAGAGCGGAACTGACGTCTTGATGTCAACAGATAGAAACATATGCGCGGGGAGCGGGTGGTCTACGCATGCAAGCGTCCCAACAGAAATCGCAGCAGGGACGTCATATAGACAGCCCCGCATCCACTTGGGGCGGGATGCGACTCCCAGAACAGCGAGGTCTCACGAGTGTATATTGAACTATTATTACCATCGCGTCAGTAATTCAAAGGACTGCGGATGCTCTCAGAGAAACTCGTCGGCTTGTCCGCCCAGTTCCCGATGTCCACGACCTGGCGCAAGGCCGGGGATAAACACCCACCCTACAACCACGCGCCGATCATGACCGTTGCAGCGTGTGGGAGCCAGAGTAAGTACGGCATCTCAAGAGTCTGAAGGAGGCAGGTGCCTATCATGTGAATATCCCCTGCCTTATCGGTGATGATCGCAATGTCCTGCTATAATTGCCACCTGTGATCTACTCCCTAGGAACATAGTTCTGGGTGTGGCTATATATGGTGTACGGAGTAGTGAGGTGGAACGTGGTACGAGGGTATTTATCCGTGAACCTTTTGGCTGCATTGGGTGACTGCTTCCCTCGGAAATGAAAAGGGGATAAATATGCCTTGAGAATCCCCAGATCCTCCCCCCCGCAAGACAAGCCGGACTGCGGGCTTATGCATTGTATCTCCAACGAGCTGCCAGAACAGCCCGACCCCTGTAATTATATCCATGTAGGTACAAGCGAAGCCCACGATAAAGCGCAGTCCAGCGGTGGCTGTGTTGTAACTACATGGACATAATTACCTAGGTACAGGGGTCGAACTGTACACACGTCTCGGCAGATCCTGAGAGGCTGGGGAAGGGTGCATTCTACTCTGTATATCCCACATCATGATGGCAAGCTGACTCTCCATTGGGAGGTGCAGGTCAGTGGTGCGCTTGAATTCCTGCTCGTGCGTGTCCGCATCGAGCTGGCTGGTTACGGATCACCCTTGGCTGCATGGGATCGCTGTGTCTCCATGTGCACCGACCTACGGCATATGCCGTGGGCCAAGGACTACAAAAAGGAAGAGCGGAGAATCATGCATACCTGGTACCTACACCGTACTCCGTACAGATACGATACCGAGTGCAAGACGACTGCCAATCATCTAGTCCGGCCAGCCACCCATCCAAACATACCTGGCCATGCACATGCATCACGTGGAAGCCCAGGCTCGTCGTGATGCCCAGAGACACATGCCGCCCACCCCTCAAAATATCACCCCGACATGACTAGCTCGGTGGCCGGGTGCGGGCCGGGCCTATGGTCACAAACCTGCATGGGTACCCGGACTTACATAGTAGGCCACCGAACCACCCATTGTCAAAGTCCATCAAGGGGAATTGTGATCTGTCATTACTTACGATGAGGTGTCCTGGCGGGAGAGCCCCCGGGCGGCCGAATCACCGGCTAGCGTCGTCCATAGCTTTTGGACGAGCACAACAGCCTAGCAATTATTAGATAGTCGATGCCACCTCAAAGCGGTCTAAGCATAAGTATAAGCT
>NQMI01000037.1:253568-301930 GCA_002270565.1 Stenocarpella maydis
AATGATATTATCAATCTTGCCCTAATCTATTGCCCACCACACCACCTTCACGCATTAACTAAAATATGCCATATTAGCCCCATTTCAAGTCAATTCCCATAGATTCGGGTATCATTTATTTATCTCTACTTTAAGAAGCTTCCAGATATTCTCAATCAGGTTTAAATCAGGTAACCATAAAGGCCAATCCATTAGAGAGATTCCATACGCTAGAATAAAGGATTATACTGCTTCTATAGTATGAATTCAAGCATTATCTTGCTGGAAATCACATATTCCATTATAATAAGGAAGAAGGGCCTCTTGCAAGATCTTTAGGTATAAATTTATAGTATATCCATTATATCTGGCCTCTAAATCTCTTTCCATCACAACAAGGTCACTCCAGCCACCCAACCAAATAGCACCCTATATCATCACAGAGATCGTGGGCTTCACATCAGCCTTTAAGTTGACTTTTTGCCTATAATATCGCTAGTTAGAAAAGCCCCAAACCCACTCTAAAGGTTTGAAGGGATAGTTCTGGACGCTACACTCATCAGAGAAGATTGCCTAAGAGGGGGGACATCGTAAGTAGAGGAAGCATACAAGCTAACATTTTAGGGCAAACTTTAAACACCAACCCTTAGCAAACGCTCTATATCATAATGCTACAACTTAGCCTAGTAATAGCAAAGCTTCTTATCTTCTTCTAATAAAGGTATCTAGCGCATAGCTTACTAGTAATTAATGTAAACTAACTTTAAGGTAGTATGAATTATATCATTAGATGCATTAATACCTAGCAACTTCTAGATCTTACTATATAGCAAATAGTCTTCTCTAAGAATAAGTAACTTTAACTAGTAAATAGAGCGATTATTAAAGTATCTAGAATGACCACTATATGGCTTAGGAGAAATTTTCCCATCACGTTGCCATTTATCTTTTTTCCAATAGATTATTGACCTCATAATGCTGGTTTCACGATAAATTTAAGTTGGGGTTTTGCCCTCTACTAATGCGCTTAAAACTACACCAATTTAAGCTGGAGTAAGTTCACAAGAAAACCCACGGTTTGAAGTTATCTCCCCAAGAAACGAGCGCTCGTGAGGAGGCATGGTGGTTGCAGGAGAGAAGATTGAAGTTTTGGGTGGGTGTGACGCGAAAACGCGTTTTGCACTGTGGGGACGCGAGTGTCCCAAGACCTTTTCGGCCCCACTGTAGGTAAAAAAGCTAAGTCGGCAGAAGTTAAAAGCTGATTGGGCGGCTGACCGCTCGATCTGTTTCGAATGGCGCCAGGGGTCCGTCCCCCTATACCTAGGTATGTATAAGTTTGTATCGCGGCGGGTATGGCTTCTCAAAATTAGGACCTACGCGCCAGTAGGGTGTGTGAAGTGAATACACCTTCGAAATGCCACTTTAGGCCGCCATTCGGGGTCGGGAGCCGTGCGATCCCGTGGCAGTAGGTTTCCAGACAGATATGACGTGATTTCAAGCATCATACTACTCCCGTAAGGTGAACTTTATATGTCTTGGGCTAGCCTCATATGTCACTGGGTCTGACAGTCATCTCCAGCAGGGTTTGGTGGCAATTCCGGTATTTAGGAAGCAATAGTAATGCCGAGGGGTATGCTATCTACAGGTCAAAATACATACTATTCGGAACCTTAGCTTTGGAAAAGACGTTGAGTTATAATTGAACAAAGACATGAAATAGATTGGGGTCATTGTACCAAATAGCATTAGGCCGACGTAAATTGTTCTTGCTGTTGCGCTCATCACTAATTAACTACGAGTATTTATTAGCCAAAGTCTAAGTGCCTTTCAGACTTGAGGGCATCACTGCCATCATCGTAACTAACCCACGCACGCCTTTCGCAACTCCGACAGTGCCGGCATATCAATCGAACCACTTTCCCCCCCTTTTACGGCGCGATGGTAGACCAGAAATGCCACTATCCCTACTTCATCTGACTTACAAGCGTCGGCCTCTAAACCGCCTTCTTTCGCCCACAAGTCACCGATACATCCTAATATACAACAGGCTGGCCAAACTATTTGATCCGACGGCACTGAGCACAACGCATGTCTTTTTGGTATGCGTCAATTGGGGGGGGGGGGCAAATCAACTTGAGACTTGGCATAGTACATCGTGGACGCGAAAGTTGCCGTTTCGGTCTTGGCTGGCCACAGAGCTGATCACAGAGGACTTTCCCCGATTTGGAGGTCCGACTCAGCAGTTGCCGAGATGGACTTGGAATATCGACCTTCGATACACCCCTGAGAGGCTCGCAGGCGTGTGTCAGTATGTACTTTAAGTTGTTTATCATACGACTGCAAGACGCCTGATGCAGAACTGCTCCTCCTCTGGTCACCGCATATACTTTGGAGCAGTATCCTGTAGCGGGAAACTCATAGGGATCGATCCCCTACCCGTGCGACCAGACGAATGCGATGTAAGGAAGATTCCGGAAAGGAGGCCAAGGTGCGCCGTTGGATAAACAAGCTGTGGAAACACCCCGAAGTCTCGTGAAAGCATGTCGACAACACCACGAACCAATCACCGGACACCAAGCCGGCCCCGCAAGGGAGGGAGGGGGGGGGAATCCGTTTTTGATCCGTCGCAGCCTTACTCTAAGAGCAACCAGGGTCTCTGACTCAGGTCAAGTGCCCGGCCTCATTTTGGTTTGAGGGCCGTCGTACACGCGCGGGGGGGNCCCCCAAGACTCGAACTCGGCTGGACTTCAGGGCCTTTCTTTGTCAACTGACCCGGCCCCTATCCTCGCACAGGCTTACGCGGCAGACGAGGCGCCCATATCGCCCGACGCGGAGAAGGCCCTGCTGTGGAAGCAGGACAAGCGCATCGTGCCGCTGTCGGCCGCCATCTACTTCCTGTGCTACCTGGACAGGTCCAACATCGGCAACGCCAAGATCCTCAACGCGTCGACCGGACACGACCTCATGTCCGAGACTGGCATGAGCAACTACGACTACACGATCGCGCTGATGATCTTTCTGGTCGCATACGGGCTCTTCGAGGTGCCCTCGAATGGTCCGTGGTCCTCGTGCTACCTAATCTGCCCCCTCCCCCCGGGTTATATAGCAAGACGCTGACACGCGTGGTTCGTCCCAGTGCTGCTCAAGAACCTCCGCCCGTCGCGTTGGATCGCCATCCTCATGTTTGGGTGGGGTGCCTGCTCCTCCGGTCTGGCCGGCGCCCACAACTATGGTACTGTTACCGGCGTCCGCTTCCTCCTTGGCGTATTCGAGGCCGGCCTCTTTGTAAGTGAAGATCATCCACCCTCTCCCTGGTCTCTCCTGTGCCTAGCAGCTGACATGTTCCAGCCGGGTCTGGTCTACTATCTTACCTTCTGGTACAAGACTGACGAGCGAAGCATACGTGTTGCCTTTATTCTCGCCAGCGCTACTCTCGCCGGGGCGTTTGGCGGCGCAATCGCCTACGCGGTAGGACACATGAACCAGGCCCAAGGCCTTTCGGGTTGGAGGTGGCTCTTCATAATCGAGGGCGCGCCCTCGTGCCTGTCCGCGTTCTTCGTCTTCTTCCTCCTCCCAGACTTCCCCGAGACCGTCAGCTGGCTGTCCGTGGAGGAGCGGGCCCTCGCCCTGCGCCGCCTCCGCGTCGAGGGGAGCAAGGGACTGCGCCAGTCAGACTGGTGGCACGACACCAAGGCGACGCTGCTGGACTGGAGGCTCTGGGGCCACTACGCCATCTACTTTGGCATATCGACGCCCTTCAGCAGCCTGTCCCTGTTCACGCCCTCAATCACGGCCGGCCTCGGCTACAAGGACCTCCAGGCACAGCTCATGACCGTCCCGCCTTATGCCGTCGCATATGTGGTCCAGATACTGGTGTCGTGGTCCGCCGATCGCTCCAACTCGAGGGGCCTGCACTCGGCCGTCAGCGCCACTGTCGGCGCGTGCGGCTTCATAGCCTCGGCAGCCCTGCCGGCGGATGCGTATTCCCATCGCTACGGGTGTCTGATAGTCGCAGCGGCCGGGGCTTTTGCCTCCATACCTCCGCTGCTGGGCTGGCTGTCGTCCAACATCTTCAGTACGGCCTCGGTTGGGCTTGCCATTGCTCTAAATATTGGCCTGGGAGGCGCGCCGGGACAGATCGCAGGTGTTTGGATCTACAAGGCTGACGAGGCCAAAAGGGGATACCCCACCGGGCATTGGGTAAATGCCGGGCTGCTCCTGTTCGTTGCTGCCGGGTGTGCGCTTCTGAGGGTGTACTATGGCCTGCAGAACCGAAGATTGCTCAGAGAGCATGGGGGACGAGACAATGTCCGGATGTACAAGTACTGAGCACCGCCACTCCTGGCCCTTGGAAATCGGATGCCCATAGTGGCAAAGCACCTCTATCGGCGGGCATCGATTCGCATGGCCTACCAATCTTGCACTCATTACTGCTGCAAGGACTTGCCACGACATCTCATATACCATGAGGCTAGTCTGAGCCCAGGTCACGGACTGGACCGCCAATAATACCCGAGTATCCGTGCCAAGTCTTCCCACATATGTTGCACGAAATCAAGCGAGGCACTCTGTCGGCCTCGCCTACGAGCTTCACGTATACCAACTCAGGTAGGGAAGAGAACAGATGCAGTGCCCGGGGGAGGGGGGAAGGGAACTAATGTTATCGTAGTTAGATAGAGAATTACTTTTTCTTGTATAGGACTATATTTTGTAATTCGTCTTGCAACACCAGGACGTGGCAGCCTGCGTCCCGAGTATTGAGCCGCCAGGTTTCAGCCTCACCTGCCGGCCACGACTTCGTGGCGAATACTCTGAAGAAGAATGTCCTAGTGCAAGGCCGCCGAGGATATACCGAGCATGAGCACGCCATGACACGCAATAGCGTAAGATGTCTGTCACAGAGCGCCCGGAACGGATGTGTGGTCGTGTTTGTACGTCCTCGTTGAACACTCGGCTTTTTATGGCTGAGTCTATCAGCTTAGACCACTCTGCTTAGCCCATGGGCTCGGTTCCCTCCGATCAGCTCTTCCACTAGTCTGGAACAGAAGCAAAAAAAGCCGCAAGTTGCACATCGCAGTGACAAAGAGACCGTTGGTTGCCTGGTTGGATACTTCTCTCGGTCACTGTCTAAATCCGGGGTTGGAAGAACAGCACATCTAAAGACGATGATGTTGCGCGCGCGCTTAATGAAATTCCCAACAATCCCCTGACCGCCATATGAAAGTGGTTTTTTTTTGTTGACCTCCAAGCCTCAATTTTGTAAAACCGCCCCCATCCCCTACCGGCTCTGGTCCCACCAAGAACGCCATGCAATAAACCCACGACTTAAATAGGAAACCTAGAGACAGAAGAAGGAAAACAGAACTGAGGCAGTAGGGTTACATTAAAAAAAACACCGGGTTGATTACATTTTCCGACACTATTGCGAGTCTAGTCGCCAGTGGCTGAGACACGACCCGCGATGTCGGTTGCCGCGGCGTGAGGGTGGAAAGCCCCCGATTAGTCGTGTTCCAAGTCGGAAAGGACATAGAGGCGTTCGGCAGGTTCCGTCTGCCGAGCCCGATTAGAATTCAGCCTGACCATAGAATGATACGTAGTCGTTTCGGGCCCCTTGTTCACTCCCATTAGCGCTAGGAGGATGTCCACGACCACAACCAGTATCCCCCCTCTTCTAATGCCAGAATGCGACGCTGAATGTAGAGGGCCTGCATCGTCCATGGCGGCAACGGGACCGCCCAGGAGAGGATAGCCCCCGGTTGCCGCGGTTGGCATCCGACAAGGCGGCCCCCGCGGACCAGGTGAGGCTTCCGTCACTGCTGTGCGGCCACTGTGGAGTATTGGATAATATCCATCATTCCATAGTTTCCACTCTGCCAGTCCCGCTCAGCCAGAACTTCCTCCTCGCCGGCTCTTCTGATTCTTTCATGCGTCAGAGTATGCTGAGGTGCCAGTTGCTTGAAAGGGCCGGTGTCTCTTCATCCATGTCCGGAGCAGCAGAGAGGGCATGTGCCCGGCTGGACGATATACCTCTCGTGAGGTCCCTTGGGGCAAGCCAGCTTCCTGTTGCCGTCGACTGATGTGCGGAAGAAATGTGCGCCGGGGTCCATGCAGGACGAGTAGATGTAGTAATTTTTGGTGAAGTTACACATGCCGGCGGTCGAGAGTGTGTTTGGTACGTGGGCGTGTGAATGCGCGTGGTCGTGAGCGAGCTGGTGATGGTCGTACCAGAGCTGTTGCTTTAATGATAGCTCGGCCTGGCCGTAGAGGTAGTCCGGGTGGTGGTGCGGCCGGAGGAGGAGCCAGGACGGCAGGGGATAGAGAAAGAAATGAGTGCAGAGCTGGAGGAGGGCGGCCCTTGGGTAAGGATGGCTGTTGATAGCTCGTGGTAGCTGGCTGTATGTACGCACGGCGCGCTTGAGAGAGGGACGTATGTGACAGGAGAGATGAGGCAGGTGTGGTCAAGCCCGCGGCTTATAAACAATGGCAAAGACGAGACGAGGTTGGTATGTGCTCACACTGGGGTGTTCCACCCCGGCTGAGGAGGGCGTGTATATGTGTGTGATACAGAGGTGTCTGGATAAAATAGGGCGGTGCCGTGGTGGGGTGGTGGGGTGGTGGATAACTGATGGGACGAAGACAAGCGAGTACAACAATGATGTTCCTCGGTCTATATCGATCTTGGCATATACCTCCAGGGGTGGTGACCGGCACAACAGGGGGTGGGGAGGCTATGGAGGGGAAAGCTCAAGCTTGACCCAGGCTCAGTCTGGCTTGGAGTCCCAGGGTTCTTGTCGAAGCCACCTGGACAAAAACAACAACAATATGGTTTTACCGGTGTTCGGTGACGGACTGGCCAGGAAGAGACTCGCTTCTGCGTGCTGCTGGTGCTGTCTATTCCCGCCGGGCAGCACAGCATGAGGGAGGAGGACGGCAGAAATTTGCAATGTTCAAGCGCGGGAGGCGCAGGGAAGACGTCAGTAGAAGGTGTATGTAGTAGGCGGCATCGCGGCAACCAATCCACAGAAGTCGTTTCGGCTCACACTAGGAGAGCCAGGCCATGCTTGATGGCATGGTCCCGATATATCCAAGACGATACGGGGCTAGTTCGGCATGAAGGATGCGACATTGAGGGAAATTGTACCCAGAGAAAAAATGCCAGAAGAAGCTTGGACGGCGTGGAGTATGCAGAGGAATATCACAAAATATGCCACAAACGGCCTGGGGCGCAGTGGGCGAGGGGGAGGGGGAGGAAAATAAGAACCGGCCGGGGAGGATGGCGCAGCAACAGTATTATTGCAAAGTTACAGTGGGCATCGGCAGCTTGTCCATGTCCGGGAGCCGCGCGAACGGTTATGGACAAGGAGCCCTCGGCACCTTGAAATCAACGGGCAGGATGTGACAGGGCAATGGGCCCCAAGAGTAGTGTAGCAGGGCAGCACGCGAAGAGACGAGAGCAACGACACGATTGTCAGTGCGCGGGGACATTCGCCCGAAGCGCCCAGCTCCCTGGTCCCGGGCAGAGTGATACGTGAAAGATGCAGGGCGAAGGGTGCCTGCACATTACTTTCTCATTCCCCCCCCTTGCCATTTTGGACAGCCGTCATGTGATAACATTGGCCGTCGTGACGTTGTCCCTCGAGCTGTCAGAAGTGCCCACGGAAAGACAGGATGGAGCGGGACAAACGAACGGCCATCGACCCAGGGCGGGGCCTGACGGAGCGAGCTTTGACAGCACTGACAGTAGACCTGCGGCATGTTGGGATTCTCGAACGGGGCTGACCAACGACTGGGGCCAAGGGATGGGTGAAGGGGATGGGTATTACACTGTGGGTTGATGGAGCCCGGCTCAGAACTTTGGGCGGCGTCGTCAGCGACCTTCTGTAAGTACGTACTCCGGCCTGGGAGAAGCCGTAGTGCGTCTTGGCCGATCTGGCTCCTCTCCTTGTGGCTGACGAGGGTACTGTATCCGTGATGGTGGCCATTGTACCGAATACGGCTGCAGGGCATCGGCACATAGCTACATACAAGCTACGCAGGTGGGAAAGGAGAGTGGTGGATCACGCAGTTGATGACAGGGACGACGAGAAGACGTCGATGACACTACCCTATACTACATTCTGAGTAGCTAGTGGAGGCTCGAGCGAACGAGCTGGTACAACGGTGGTGGGGTGCGTGGGTCATGTACCTTGCGTGATGTACCCGCTACATGATTAGTCTGACCTAAGTGGTGACAGCCTCTCACACGTATCACCTGATTCACCTCCCTCACCACGGTCTAGATCGGGCTGGCGCAGTGGAAACCCTCATAGCATGGCTGTAGTCCTGCCGGGAGATATGTATGAAATTGGGTCTCACCGAGGCCGTTGTGCATGAGATGCCTGGCTTCCTGGTCTTGCCAGACAATTCCTGGGGACGACCCCTCTCAGGCATGGGCGGGACTAGACCCTGTTCAAATCATACACTTCTTGAGTCGCGAGTGATGGTGACTTGGTATCTGTGGACATGCACATCAACCATGAGGGGATACGAGTCGGGCGTGATACCAGCGGCTCCTCACCTTGTCTGGCACAGAAAATGCTTCTGGATTTGTACATGACTGATGTGTGCGGCCCGGATATACTACGGATGTTCTTCTGGTGCGGTTTGAACGGAGGGTATCTGGTACCAGATGGCAGTCTGTGGTCTGCACGCACGCAGGACAGTTGACTACATACAGCAGAGAGCGGCTCACCACGTAGAGAAAAGAACAAGTCGCCAGTACCTTTCGGGTCGCGCATACAAAGTACCCAAGCACCCGCCCTATGACCCACCAGTGACCCTGCCCTCCCCCCTGTTGCCGGAGGCCCCCCCCCCCCCCATAGTCGACACAACCTGAGCCTGAACGTCCCGATGGCTCCAAGGCTCAGACGCCCGGCCTCTCGAGGTGCCTCATGGCATTGATTGGTTTGGGATACTTGAATCCGACGGCGTTTTGACATGTCCGACCAGCACCCAGCACCCACTCCTCCCAACGCATTTGTTTCACTCGTCCAATTGCTGTGCGCCTGCTCCCCCATTCTCACTTGTACCAATAGGGCATGTCTTCGCGCAAGACATGCTCTGTTGAGCCTTACGGCGCGACTCTGCATGGGCCCATTCCAGAACAGGACCTGGCCCCGGAACCAACCGGTAGCTCCAGGTCACTCGCTACGCGACACGAATATTTCCAACGGGAACTTGCTCAAAACGTCAAAGTAGAAGCAAAAAATTCGCTCACAAGCAGCTCATGTCTGGCGACGTTTTGCATCTGCTGAGCTATGCGCCCATATCATATCGAGCCTGGCCTCGCCGAGTCTACGCAGGCGACAACCTCTCGTGCGCGCCCAGACCGAGAAAAGACGTGTGCGGCAGGGCGCCGTCACTCGCCCTCACGCCCAGACGCGGTTGCGGCTCTGCTGGCGTGCTCCTGACAAGCAAACGCCGCGTCTCGCGACCACGACTCTTGCGTCGGCCGCGCCGGTTTCGAGGGCCTGAAGGTCTGTCTGAGCCCGCCTGATATGCCATCAGAGGAGCCGCCTGGGACGGGACGTGCAGGCCAGGCAGCAGGTGATATATAACATCTAGCAACTGACCTGTCACGCTGTTGACGCAGCGGAGGCCCGTTCGCGCCTGTCGCGCTGCGCGAGAGGAGCAATGCTGTGCCACCCCCCCCCCTCCTCCCCAGCGTCGAGTCGTGAGTGCCAATAAGTGTAGTCGGAGAAAAGGCCAGGTCCACAACGCGTTCATGCAGGATGATGTCCAGCCGTTACCATGGTGCTGCGCCGCGGAACCCACCAGGCGGCAGCGGACCGGTCAAGTTCTGCATATGCACTCGGCTCCCCGTGTGTATGTACCCAATTTTGTCACCTACATAGATACCTGCTCCGGCACGGTGTAACCTGCGATTCTGCAGCGCGCCTGTCCGGCGGAGACTTGATGCCACTGTCGCACCGATGAGTGGGTGCTCATCTGCACGTCAGTCATGCCCGCGAGTGGAGTAGAAGTGGTGTACACTATGTACGTACTCAGTCCGGGACGTGCGTCGGGACGAACTGTGCAACACAATGGCGCTACCAGAGAATGCTTTCCCATGGCACGTCCGCGCGCCATCCATATCTTGTCAGTCTCTGGGTCATCCGTTTACACAGTACTTTACACGGTTTGGCACGCCAAAAATAAAACTCCGGTACGCTATGGAGTGTAGCAATCACGAAGCATACCACCGCAATCACAGGCGTACCAGGCCGGACTGACCAGGCCAGGATGGATGGCGCCCCATACCGGTCCCAAGGGTCGGGCATCTCGAGCCGGACAGGCGCCCTCTCGTATGGGAGTGCGGAGAGCTCACCTCTGTCTCGGGCGGCGGGCCCTACCGTCCAGCTTTGACCGCTGGGCTGCGACAGTCCCCGCTGGGCTCAGACACTGAGAGCAAGCAGGGCCATCGGGACAGTCCGGAAACCTTCTAGAAGTCTCAGTGCCCCAAGACTGGCCTTCTCACCCCAGCTGCGACATCCCGGCCAGCACCCACCGCCGTCGCCGGCACAACAAGAGCTAGAGGCATGGGGCCAGGTCCGGCTCGATGATGTTCGTCAAAACTACGGGTGCTATAGACGGGATGGCTACCTCTGCGCGAGCACCCGGGATGGAGAGAAACACTAACTGTAGTGTATCTACGACTAGTAGCAGTATACGGAGGTATACGTGGTGTGCAATCCAACGCTGGGCAGACCAGCCCCCATCACCGTGTCCACCGGCATCGACGCCCCTGAATCCCCACTTCACACGCCCCCACATGCGCCAAAGTTCGGAATGGTCTTCCGACCCTCCTCGACGAGAGGACGAGACTTCGGAAGGCAGAGTCAATCGATGCCTCTGGCCCCACCCAGCCGCCCGTCCCCGGCGCCGTCGATCGCGATATCCTTGGGACAGACGAACCATCGAGCCGCGCGAGACGAAGCCGAGTGCACCATGAGACGCGTAAAAATAAAATAAAAAATGTCTACGCGTGAACTCAAATGGAATGGGAAGGGAGAGGCGGTGAGGATATGACCTTGTGTTTCATCAGATGGTCCGGCTGCGAGCACCCTGATGGAGTCTTTTGAGTTTCTCTAGGGCGATCTCACGCATCACCGAGGTCGACTGCTAGAGCGGAAGGAGGACGATTATGCTTTTCGATCGGCACCCCGGACTCAGAGCCGGATCCATCGAACCCATGCGTGTCAACACCCCCCCCCCTTTCCTTTGCCTCGCAAGGCTTGGAGACCATTTAGGATTCCGCCCGTCGTTTCGTCGGGTCACGTTTTCTGTCCCCAGGCGGGATAGCTGACCGTGGGGGCCACCCGGATCCCTTAGATGGCCGGCTTGGGTTGGGCCAGAGCGAAACCTACACAAACGCAGGGAGCCCATCATGATACATAGCAGCGAGCTGTCTCGGTGCCAGCTCGCCTGAGTACAGTTCACATGGGTCCTCAAGTTTTATCCATTCCGCTTAAAAACTATAACCCACCCACTCGGAGCATCAGCATTCTCCGAGCTGAAGATTTCAGGCGAAACCTACTCAAAATATATATAGAGAATTAATTCACGCACATAAATTGGTGAATATTTACTCGGTGACTTCACACAGGTGCTTATTTTAATATCGACTTGGAAGTCACTGAATTTGACAAGTACAGGGGGTGGACCGTAGTTCCACGGATGGATGACCTCGGTTATCGCGAACTTACTTCCCGGGACCACAGCATCACCGGTCCGGATGGCAGCCCGCCGTCTCCCGGAGGGCTTCAGCAGGATCGATCTCAATAGTTTAGTTCCTAGTATGCGCGAATTCATGCGCCGGTAGAGACGTGCTAGTGGCAGGCACCGTTGCATTCATCGTCATGCTTCTCTCTTGGTGTGGGCACTTGGCCATCCCCCCCCCCTGGGACGCCACAGCCCGATCTGTAGATCTGGCTCGACGAACATCAGACCGCAGCCGCCAACGGGCCCCGGCACACGACGCGACGCTAGAGACAAAGCGCGGGCCGCGGGATCCTGCCCGTCATCTCTGTCATGGGCAATGCACAATGCCTTCGTTGCTTGTACCGGAGTTCGTTCTTCGACGGCAAGGTCTGCTTACCACCGATGTGCGTGGGCTTCGTTTCAAAACATCTAAACTGGCATCCGATTACCTGCCCCTGTTTCTCGGACAAATCCGAGTGGGTCTGGCCTGCCTGCCTGCCTGCCTGCCTGCCTGTCCGTCAGGGCCGGAATCCTGAATGTCAACCGACCCAAGGCGTCGTCTCGTCCTTGGCCCTTCGCCATGTACATATGGCCCTAGGTAGGGGAGGACGTTGGCTCAACCTCATACTATCGCATTTATTACGGGAAGAGATACATACACCGCCCTCTTGCCCCTGGTCTCTCCCCAGCATCTTCCCAGTCCGTCGGCTGGGCCCAATCTCCCTCAGCCGGACCAGTGCGGTGGGACAGGGCCCTGGGCCCCACATTTAGGGCGCCCGTTTCGTCACGAGCCTGCTTCGAAGCGAAGAAAAAAAAAAAAGGAACAAAAGCCCTGGCTGGCGTCATCGCTGGCTCGGTGCTAGTGGGCTCTTAGTGTCCCACGTCTGATCCAGAGGCGGCTGTGGCTGAGGACCAACCGTCAGCGGCGCCGTCATTACGGCGCCGTCTGGTCCGTCGAGTTCTATTCGCACCCCCTTGCGTGCGGGCTGACTCCCATATGGTTCGAGCGTTGGAGCTGGCCTCGTCTGATTCCTGCCTCAGCATGTACACAAATAAAAGGGGGAGTTGTAGCAGTACCCCCAGTGGGACTCGCGGCCCTGCTCGACCCTGGCTGTACCCAGGTGCGGTCGATCATCCGTACCATGCCAGGCACGACACAGCTGCATGGCACTGCGGAATAAGCCTTTGATGCCGCGCGTAGGGTCAGCCCGGTCCACGCACCATGGCACAGACACCTCCGAAGGGGCTCCTAGTCTCGCGTGTTGCAACGCATCCCGTATTGGCAGAGCCATCCAACCTCAGCCTGGACCAGTCCGGCCTACCTGAGACCTTGCCCGGAGGGACGCGCCCGGGACGTCTATGAGGATGGGGGAAAAGTCGGTGACGGCGGCGACTCACACATGGGCCTCAGCCAGTCTGAGGCCGTGCCTTGGGTACCGCGAGGCTCCTCAGCCGCGGTGCGCCCACCGATCCATGCCCACAGGTACGAAGTATACTCTGCAAGAAGCCACGCGGCAAGGGCTTGAGAAGACAAGACCACTCTGGGCACCCGCGCAGAGGGCAACGTGGTGGCATGCATTGTCTCGGGCGGGTGCATTGGGCCTGGGCCTCGGGAAGTTAGGGCGTGACCATCACAAATCCTGTAGGACCGAGTGTAACCGTACCAAGTACCCGAGATATTGTCACAATGAGGGCCAAAAAGAAACAAGAACAAAGGAGAAAAGAAGAAAGAAAAAAAAAATCTCCACACGACAGCCAGGCTGGACCATTTCCCGGGCGCCGGGCGCGTCATGGCGCCTGGCTCGCCATCATGCCCGGGGACTATTAAAGGGCAGAAGTATCATGCAGCGCCTTATCGACGGGGGAAAGTAAAGCCCATCATCAACTAGTGCACGTCCAGTACTAGTACTGCACCAGCGGGCCTGGTGCACTTGGCCCTCCCCTAGTATCCTTTTGCGGCGCTGCGGCTGGAGGTTGCCTCTGGACGGACACGTCCTGAGCGAAATGAGACGGGCACCGAAGCAGACAAGAACCATCCCCCTTTACGATGAGCTTCTGGGCGTTTTCCATCCACGGTCGCCGGGGGCGTTTGTGCGGATAGCAAAAGAAAAAGAAAAAGAAAAAGAAAAAGAAAAAGAAAAAGAAAAAGAAAAAGAAAAAGAAAAAGAAAAAGAAAAAGAAAAAAAAGAAAAAACAAACAGAGCCATGCAAAACTTGTCCACAAAACCAACAGGCATGATAGCAAAGTAAATAAACTATCAGGGTTGTCCTACCCCTGTTGACTGGTGCCAGATGGCAGGGCCATGTCCTGCCTCCGATTGGGGGATCTGTGAATGGGATCTCCGGGTTTGCAGCTGTCAAAGGTGCATGAACTGGCAGATGGGAGGTGCATGAACACAAGTTCAAGGTGGGGGTTCTCATCGGGACATGCGAGCACGGCCGAGGGAGGTCTCCCCTTCTCCCTACGATAATTACAGTCCAGACGAAGACCAGTTGTGAAACAATCCTTCCAACAAGAAACGGTTCCAATTCTGGTCTCGCGATTGGCCCGGCAGGGACTACTTTGCTCGCACAGTAGACCACTGGCTGGCTGCAGACATGCAGACTAGCATCCATTAGATCGAGTTGCAATAACTACAAGTTTGCTTGTTGGTATACACAGCCACTGCGGGCTGTCCTCTTCCTGTCCACATAGGACAATGCACACATACGGACAGTGTCATTGACCTATCACTCAACAAGGCGCCCACTCGGAACAAACTTTGTCATCAGACCGGAAACCCCGGGAGGCCGAGAATGTTTCACATCCCGGATCTTCAGGGAGCCAGCCCCCCACGTGTCAAGCCCATGGCGGACCCTCTCTCTCTCCCAACCCCTTCCCGGGGGGTCCTCTCGTGTCGTCGTGACCCCGTCCTCAGCAGGGGACCTCCGGCGCAGTTCTCAGCAAGCATGCCACGGCACGACTCACATTCTAAACGCGCACACACACGCGCAACAACACACAAGGCCAGCCTCGGACGGCGGGCGACTCAGTAGGGTTTCGAGCATCTCATAACTCACAGGATGGGCAGCCCGGCCAAACAGCACGCGGACAATGCGTACTCCCGCACGAGGACGGACGCTCCACCTGAGATGCTTCGATGATGCGTGGTCGTATCCAGGACGGTAGCTGAAATGATCCAGTCTCAGCCTGGGTGGTGCCCACGCCCGCCCACACGCCACTCGGACCGGGCTGATGTTACCGCGTATACAGCGCAGCATCAAACATCGGCCTGCCCTTCATTATGACGACTGTCACGAACAGGCCAGGCCCGAATGACGAGGGCAAACTGTTGTGTAGAGCATGGCCGTTTTGTGCGGCTACTGGGCCGGTGGTGTGCAGTAGTCCCCCCTACTAGCTGCATGGGTCCGGCCTCAGCACGGTAGTGCTCTGCCCCTAGTAGGACCACAATACGCCAGGCCGCCGGTAGACAACGGTTCTGTGGGACAGGGCTTGGCTGAAAATATAGGCCTTTGGACAGCCAAACGAACAAGCCATATTCGCCCCCTCCTGGAGCACGTCAGAGCGCAAGTCGCCACACGAGAACACAGGATAGGTACTACGTATACACAGGTCCGTCGGGCGAAGAACGCTGCCGCCGGGTTCCCACTCGGCTTCTGGAGAGCTCCCGGACGACTTGAAGTTCTACAGTATGTACTTGCTGCAAGTACTCGGATAAACCGACGTAAAAACACTCCGCACCGCCATCCACACTCCCATACCCTCCGCACAGAAGTACAGGGTGAACCCCTCTTTGTTACGAATTAGCAACTTAAAGAAATGGCGAGGGGTTCCCTGGAACTTAATTTTCCCCCAAAACTTAGTTGAAACAACACATATCAATAACGTTACATTTCCTCTTCTATATTTATACAAATAAGTATTTCTTTTATGAAAAATTTAATACGCACAGACAGTTGCTATAGCCAGGGAGCCCCTTGATATTGCTCTCAGAAATCCCGCCTTCGTAATAAAGAGGGGTTCACCCTGTACACTCCACCTCTTAACACAGGCTTTTATAACAATCACTACCAGTGACAACAACACCAAAGTGGGAACACCAGCCTCCACACACCACCTTCCCATCCCCTACTCCTCCCGGGCGCGCCCGACGCAAAAGGGCGAGGATCATCAGCCCAAATCCCAACCCCCCCCCCCTCTTCACCAGTCGTCCCAAATGGGCAATATCCACCCGTGACTTTGACGCTGCGTACGTCGGATCCCGAGGCACCCCCTTTGGCCGCCCAGTACACTAAGGTCAAGCTCCGTGCGGAGGGTTCTCCTCCTCCTCTCCCCCCTCCACTCCCCCACCCCCCCTCGGGCCGGCGGCGACCTGACAAAGACGGGACGGATCCTTAAGCGAGTGCGGAAGGGACGGGAGAAACGGGAGATGGGAATCTGGTGTGTGTGTGTGTGTGTGTGTGTGTGTGTGTGTGTGTGGAGGAGGCGCGGGGGGGGAGGTGTGAGGGCGTTGTACATTGTTGTTGCAGTGATTTATTGTTTCTCCTCCCGGATTCCTCGATATAGACACGCGCCCCTCCCGCTACACCGTCGACGACTGGACTGACGCGGATAGCATGTCAGCTCGCCGAGCTGGGCATCTGCCGGAGTGTTGTTGTCTCGTGGTGTGGTTTTTTTTTTTTTGCCCTCCCCCTTCCCAAGCGCTAGCAACAGCCCCCCGGAAGCCCTGTTGACAGTCTGTGCCCATGAGGCAGACTACCGAGGCCGTCGTCCCGAGGGCCGAAATGCGAAATGGCATGATAGGTACCTACACTACCTACCCGCGCCCGATATTGTACATAACTAAATTCTGCCCGAGCAGCCATCCTCACATGGCGCTCAGGTACTAGCCCGCCCCAAGCAGAAGTCAAATTGATTAATGCGCGATCCCAGCGAGCCACACCTGGCCACTATACGGATACGCAAAAGGCCCCTACAATTAGTTGAGCGATCAATGGGAGCTAAATAGAAAAGGGCAAAATCACATCCTAGTTGGCTCACCCCCACCCCTGTCTTCGACGTGACCTCACCGAGACGCGCTCACAATTTGCCCGCCTGGAAGAGGGACAAAAAAAAGCAACAATCATCCGGATATAGTGTACAGGTATGTACTATGTATCAATGGTTATATTCGCAGCCGCCACTGTCACTCACATAGTTAAAGGTCCTCCCGGGCCCATCTCCCCAAGGCGTCGGTGCCCAACAGCAATGAGACATGAGGCGACCACTGTGCGTGGAAAACGAAACCTACCCCCCCTGGTTGGATATTACTTAGGGCCAGAAGGGCAACGGAGCCCAGTGTGGTGTCGAGGGCCGAAAGATACATTTTTTACCAAGGCGCTAAAAAAGCTTGGCTTGAAAGTACCTTAGGGAAGGGTTACGGAGAGGGAAGGGGAGGGAGGGCAGGAAGGGGAGGAAGAGGCAGAGAGGCCACACTAAGCTCCCCAAACCAGCTAATTAAACCTAATAAAGAAATTATAGTATAAAGGGAAAAAAAGGAGAAATTATTATTTCTAAATTTAAAGCTATTATAATATTTCAAATATTTTATATAACTTTAAATATAAAGTTTTGTTTTTATTTTAATTAAAATTATATTACTTTAGTACATAATTATATAATCTTTAAAAATAAAATTTCTATAATTAATATATTATAATATAAAATTAAATTCCACTTTTAAAATAATATATTTATTATTTTAATGGGTCACAGTAATTAAATAAAATATTATATTAATTTAAAATTATAATTTTGAAAACTTTAATGAAAAGTACATAGTACATATTTCATATGTAAAAATATCAGTAGGTTTCGTTTTCCACACACAGCAGCACACTGACGATGCCCACACCGATGCTACCCTGCACGTTAGGGGTGGATAGGGGGAGAGGGTGGAAAAGGGCGCGCACATACGACCCCAAGGTATCATCAGCCCGCCCCTCCTCAGATTACACCATGTCACAGGATACAAAGATCTTGGGTCTAGGCCGGAGGCACCGGCAAAACCTTAAATGACGACAAGGCTTTTATTTTATTTTATTCTTCCCTGCCACGGCGTGCGGGAGTCGTATAGTGTAGAAAGGGGGCCGGCCTAGCTGGGGATGATAATAATTGCTAAGTTGGATAGAAGGGGGGGGGAGGGGGGAGAGAGAGTAAAAGAACTTAACCGAACAGCCCAGCCACCGGGCCTCCGGTTTGGTTCGGTCGGTAAATCCCCTTCGTCCCCGGGCCGCGGCCAAGTCGGAAGGGTACGCACGTATCGTGTAGCACGGCGTACGTAGCTACCGCCAAAGCGGATGTATGAGTGAGTTATCGGTGTTTATCCCCCCCCCCCCAAAAAAAAAGGAATTTTCCCCTAGGAGGGTAAATCATTAGGAAAGGATTGGTAAAGCCCATAAGAAGCGATAATAAGCCGACGTGCATGCCCGGTCCAGGAACACTGCTCGAGAGCTCGCTTAGGATACATGAAGCAGTCACTAGTCTCACCACCAGAGTACGCACGCCTGATCACCCCCCCCCCTTCGCCCATCCACTTCCCGCTTGGCGTGACTGCCGCCTCACGGTCACATTGCCCTACGTGATGGAGCAGCGTGGTAAATCAACCCTGGAACCTCCTCCCTCCCACTCGCGCACACGCACACGCACACGCACACGCACACGCACTCGCTCACTCGCCCACTGCCGCGCCAGGGTATCAACCCGGTTCTGGCGCCAGCCAGCCAGTCTGGGCCAGGGCTTCGTTAGCCCCAACGGCGGGGGGTCGCGCGCGCTCTGCGCGATGTGACGGCAGCTGGCAATTTGTTGGGAGCGGGATTCGCAGTCAAGGAAGCCTCCGCACACAGGGTGTATCTTCCGACGACTGGCCCCATCGTCTTCGTCGCCCTTCTCTGGGAAATTCCGTGGACGGACACCAGGTAGGGGATTTGTAAGCCCGAACCAGGGGAAGACAAGGCTTTATTCTGCCCGGACCAGGGTAGGTGAGAGCTGGCAGGGCATTTGTCACTGGCCACGTCAACACTATGTTCTCAGTACATCGGTATGAATTGTAATAGAGAAGTGGATCTTGAATTGTCGCTCGCTTTGAAGTGATAATGGTATCGTCGCTCTATGAAATGCTAGGCATGAAAGGAAAGTATATATGCGTCTTGACGAGATCTCACGGGGCCGGCTCTTCTCCGCCCGTACCACCGTAACCACCAGTTGAGAAGGACCCCCTGCTGCAAGTGTCCAACGCAGGCAGGCGGCCTCTGCAAGGAGAGATGCGGGAAAGGCAAAACAGTAAGTAATAAGGTGTTGGTGAGGGCGTAAATGCTGTTGTCGCTATCGTCCTCCCCCCTCAGCTCTTCACTTTCGTTACTCCCAGCGAGGATAATCTCCCTTCTGCCCTTCACCGTGGGCGCACAAGACCTGTGAATTGGCGTACCTGCGTCGGAAGTGACAGGTCGGAGGTGGTAGTGCTATCCAAGGCGCAGGTCCATTCCATGAACCGATGCGTACGAGTACGCCGGCTCTTATGGGGGAGCTTTCAGACACAGTTGCGTTGCAGACGCATCATTGGATCCCACGTCTCAACGTACGCTCCAAGTGCGCTTGACACCCCGGCAAGGCGAAGGGCCCCACCACCGTCAGCTGTCAAGGCCGAAGAGCCCCTTGGCGACGCCCCAGGCCCACTCAGCCTCGGAGTCCACCGCCCTCAGATCATCGATCCATTCCAAGCCAAGCCTGACCGTCTCGCGTGCGTCGGCCTCGAAGCTCGTGCCGCAGATGCCGCTAGCCCTGATACGCGCGAGGATTGGGACTTTCTCGCTTAGGTGCAGGATGACGAGGGCGCCGAGGATGTTCTGCGTCCAGAAGAAGAGGCATGGGATGAGTAGCTTCCGGGTGCAGGCGGGCGACATAGTGATCGGCCACATAAGGCACGTGTTGAGGCAGTTCGCAACTCCTTCTGCATCCTCATTGCTCATCTGATCCGGATGATGGAGCGCCTTGTACAGAAACGGCCTGTAGAGTAAGAGCCTCGTGGTATAATACCGCGTGCGCAGAAGCGCAACTTGGATGTCCATGGCGTAGGGGTAGGCGACGGGGTGGCTGTTGAGGTCGGGGTTGAAGTTGACAGACGTCACAGATGGGACAGCCGGTGTCGCAGTGGGTAGAGTTGGCGACGGCGCTGTCACGGGGGACGTCACCGAGTAAACAGGGGTACCGTACGCGTCATTTCCAGGTGGGAGAAAGACCCCTTGGTCGCGTTCCACCCAGCGTAGGTGCAATGGCAGCAACTCACGCCACTGATCGAGTTGCATTACAAGTGGCTTAATGGCACCTGGGATTGCGGGCGCGGGCGCGGGCGACGACGACGAGAAGACAGAGGACCCTGGCGAGCTCGATACTATGAAAGGTTAGTTCATCAAAGGACGCTAAGGTGCGGTCTTCCTGAGATGAGGACCGCAGAAGGGATAATGATTCCCGTCCTTACCGCTGCTAAGCACGTTGTTAAAGTCCGCCGAGAGCCGGCGCAAGACGATCTGCGAGGCAAAGTGCTCTTGAAAGTGGCTTGTATGGTCCTCTTGCGATACGGGGCCTCCAAAGTCTGGCACTCGGACAAAGGTCTCGTACTTTTCTAACCCACTCAACGGCATTCCTAGTTCGAGATTAAAGCAGCTACCAGGTGTCAGCTCATTGAGCAAAGCAAAACGGGTGAGGAAGCACTGACGTCTCCATGATCGAGCAGTGCCAAAACGCTCTCCTGATAATGTCCCCGCGTGTCGAGCTGAGTTCCCCGGGATTGCTGTTCTTTCCGTAAGCAATCACAGCTGCTATCTCACTGCCAACCTCAGGGAACGACATACCTCGAGATCAAAGCCTGACAGGCTGAAGAAGCCGAATTTGTCATGCGCCAAAAGTCCTGTCCATCATCAATATACCACTTCATGGACACCAAAGAAAAGTAGGCCACTCACCATGTGGCGGGAGCACGTCTCATAGTAGATCCTAGTCAACGTTAGAGGTATGCCAACCCACTGCAGGGCGATTGGAGGGACGTTACCCTGCAAGAGCTAATACTTGGACATTCTCCAAGCTACACTCGGTCAGGCTGAATCCCATGCGTCTCCGTGCCTCGTTAAAGAACGCCAGACCAGGATGTTGTTCTGCAGTGCGTCCTTTTGTGGCCCCGGGGTGAGAGTAGGCGTCAATTGCAACCTCCCCCAAGGCAAAGATGAGATATGTCAGCGTGGACTGGATACTGTCATCAAAAACGAGGCCATTTGTCAACATCGCCGGGAGAGTTGAGGAGACGAAAGCCTGGCGGTCAACAATGGGATGCAGAAGGTTGAAAGTATCAAAAAAAGCTTTGGTGAGGACCTGGACAGACTCCCAGGTCAAGCTGTTCAATACTTCAGTAGGGGGCGGAGTGCCAGCAGCGGACGAGGACTCTAGATTTGACGCAGCTCGACTGCGTCTCGGCCCGCTTGTGACCAGTGGCAACGACGGAGTAGCTCGTGGCTGGATGGGAATGCCGTCCTGCTCGATCAGAGAACCTGGGTCATGGCTGGGCGCGTTGGAGAGGACAACCTTGAGCAACTCCTGAACAATAGGCCAGCCGAGCATTGCGCGCACTGAAGGGGCGTAACTGTAGGACGTCGCATTCCCAGACGAAAGCACCACGTCTGAGGGCGGTGCAGGTGCAAGGGCGTTGCTGCTGCTGACGCTTGCGACGCTCCCACGGACGCTTCCCATGGGTGCTGGCGTGTGCACAAACGCATCGCCAGAAATCGAGGGTTGAAAGTTGGCTGCCAGGCCTTGGGCAGTCAAGCTGTCTATCTTGCCCTCGATGGACTTGATGCGCTCCAGAATCTCAACGAGAGTTTTGTCCTTTTTCGTCGGCTGGGGTTCTCGATAGCGACAGTCCAACTTGAACTTGACGCATGTGCCACACTTGGGCCTCTGCTCGTCACATTTCTGCTTCCTCGACCGACAGGTATCGCAGGCTTGTGCGGCGATGGCTCCTCGTTGGGTTCGTGACAATGTGGCCGTGCCACTGGTCCCCATGGCCTGTGGGCTTGAAGCTCGTGAGCCAGCCGCGGCTTGAGACTCTCCTGCCATCCTTAGATTGTCTCCAACTCACCGGACCGGCCACCGGGTGTCTTGAGTTGTCAGCTGCTTGAGATTCGTGAGATATGTGAGGGCCTGTTCGAGCGCGAGTGAGACATCCGCGCTGGTGCCGGCGCTGATCTAGTATTGCGACAGGTCCGACTGGAGGCGAGATGACAAGGCTCGATTCACGGCTCGACCTTGCCGCTGGACAATAAGGTCGTGGCCAGGCAGGAAAAGGATGCGGCCTGCTGCAGGCCGGGATTGCGTTGTCTGGACGGGAATCGTAGCCCATGCGTCGAGTTGAGAGCGTGCTGAGTTGAGGAAGCGAGTGATGGCGAAAGTGAACCTTTGTGGCGTAGCGAGAGTCGATTCGGATCAACGACTGATGATGCACGACACAAGAGTCAATTGTCCAGTCAGGAGAGAAGCAGCAGAGGCAGGAAGAGGTCACCAAAATGCAGGGATCGAAGGAAATTCCGTATTTGGAGCCAACACAGGCATGCATGTAGGGTGCAGGACGGCGGGCGAGGTGATTCCTGAATTCCCTGCTTTCTGTGTGGACCTACGTCATAAGGCTGCTTGCTGCACGCGGGTCGGGGTATTCTTGCGCATTGGCCGAGGAAGAGTCGTGAAAAGACAAGATAGGGATAGGGGGTTGACGCCAAAACGATGACGAGTCCAGGGCAGCTCCTGGAGCTACCGCAGCAGCCAGCGCCTCGTGGCATTCGAGCATATCAGCCCAATGGGGACATGGCCCAACACGGTCGGATGCACGGCCCTGGAAGGCAAAGGCTGTCGGGAGTCCAGGGTGGCAGAGACACACACCACAGACCAAATAGAGAGGCGGGCGAACCCGTGAGCACTTCGAGAGTTGGTGGAGCGTGATGCTCAGTGGCTAGGCGGGACAGAGCAGCCAAGGAACCGCAGGCGCGCAGCACCAGGTGCCGTTGTATGCGTTTAAGCTTCCCGCTCAGGTGCGGAACAGGACCACGAGGACGACGACATTCGAGGGATGAAGTCGGACACGGCGAAATCAACGGGTGAGCCTCAACTGCCAGCCCATTCCTGTTTTCGCAGTTGATCGACAGCAGCACAGCGCATACCCAACGGACGCCTTGCAGAGAGTCTGGGTCTTGGCTTGGATTTAAGCTCAAGTGACATGTCGACGGGCAATTCCGCGTACCAGAAATGATGGACCTCACTCAGCCTGAGGCCCTGGAGCGGGCGGCTGACCGACCTGGCTTTGTCGGAGCCGAATCAGACGCAGACGCCTCTGCTCTGGTTCCACCGATGGCAGTAGCAGTCCCAGTAGCGCTCCGAGTCGTGCATCTCGAGTTTCCTTGGTCCATCAGGGCTCTGCCTCGGCCCTGTCGACGTTGGCCTGTTCCAGATTGCCCAGGCTCTGGGCTCTAGGTTCGGCCACGGTGGGCTAGAAGCGAGGCAGCTTGACGTAGAATCCCGGTGACGGAGTCCAGGTCCGGATTCCAGGGGTCAGAGGGTCCAGGCCTTGACCCAGCAGGTGGTGAGAGAGGGTGGGACTCGTGGTGGAAATACGGAAGGCTGGTGGTCAGCCCAGCTTGCGTCGACGTTGTAGGCCGAGGCATTGGCGCGATCTGGAGAACTGGGTTGCTTGATATAGGAAGTTTTCCTGCCGAGTTAGAAAGAAAATTGAGAATTAATGCAGCAAAAGGCTTCTGGAACACGAGGTGGGCTTTATACCATCATTATGTCGTCGGCGTCGGACAAGAGATGAGGCAGGAGAAGGCGGACATCGCGGAGTCGGAACCATCCCCGCCATGCAGTACGACCATTTCAGCCAGTGCCACGACTTGTAAAGGGAGGAGAGACGGTGCCATCATGACTAAGCAATACCGTGCTTACTAACCCGTGCCCGGCTCAACCGCCAATCGGCTGTATCCGAGCGTCTATCGAGGTACCCGTACCCTCACCCTGACGCAAGGCAACAGGAGCTTGGGTAAGCTCCGTCGCTAACGCAGCAACGCGCCTGCACGCACTCCAACTAACTGTCTTGTGTGTCTTGACGATTCCATCAACACCAACACATCCACGACCGCCATCTCACCCCCTCCGCCTTCCGATATCAAACCTGTGCCTCTTCGACCACGGCGCCAACGACAATTCCGTTGCGGACGCCAGCCAAGAACCCTTTCCTAGACCTCGTCGAAACGCCCTGCCCAACATGTCTGATCCGGAGAGGGCCGACGCCATCAGCAAATACACCGACTCGCTGCTCGAGTCGAGGAACTGGGAGGTCAAGCTCAAGAATCTACGCCTGGAGATCAAGGATCTGGAGAAGGAGTTCAACAACACAGAGGAGAACATCAAGGCATTACAAAGTGTCGGCCAGATCATCGGCGAGGTCCTGAAGCAGCTCGACGATGAGAGATGTACGCCCGACCGCGCCCCGCTCCTGTCGAGCTCCCCCATGTGTGATCAAGCAGCCACTGACCTTCCCCCGTCCCAATCTAGTCATCGTCAAGGCCTCCTCCGGCCCTCGATACGTCGTCGGTTGCCGCTCAAAGGTCGACAAGGCAAAGATGAAGCAAGGAACGCGTGTCGCCCTCGACATGACCACCCTTACAATCATGCGCATGCTCCCTCGAGAAGTCGACCCCCTCGTTTACAACATGTCTCTCGAGGACCCTGGCCAGGTCAGCTTTGCCGGCATCGGCGGCCTGAACGACCAGATCAGAGAGCTGCGCGAGGTTATCGAGCTGCCGCTCAAGAACCCAGAACTCTTCCTGCGTGTCGGCATCAAGCCACCGAAGGGCGTGCTGCTGTACGGACCACCAGGGACGGGAAAGACCTTGCTTGCAAGGGCTGTGGCGAGCAGCCTCGAGACAAATTTCCTGAAAGGTGCGCTCCTCCGTCCGACCTTGGATTCCCTAGCTGCAAACTAACTGGTTTCCGTGTCTGATCTACAGTTGTCTCCTCCGCCATCGTCGACAAGTACATTGGTGAATCCGCCCGCCTGATCCGCGAAATGTTCGGCTACGCCAAGGAACACGAACCCTGCATCATCTTCATGGACGAGATCGACGCCATCGGAGGGCGTCGTTTCTCCGAGGGCACATCGGCAGACCGAGAGATCCAGAGGACGCTCATGGAGCTGCTGAACCAGCTCGACGGTTTCGACTACCTGGGCAAGACAAAGATCATCATGGCCACCAACCGACCCGACACGCTCGACCCCGCCCTGCTTCGTGCCGGACGTCTGGACCGGAAGATCGAGATCCCTTTGCCCAATGAGGCTGGCAGGCTTGAGGTCTTGAAGATCCATGCCAGCAGTGTCGTCACCGAGGGGGATATCGACTTTGAGAGCGTGGTCAAGATGAGCGACGGGTTGAACGGTGCTGATCTGCGAAACGTGGTCACGGAGGCGTAAGTGCTGAATTCTACGGGTGCCTGCCATTCTTGTCGCTGTGAAGCGAAGGACTGACACTATTTTAGGGGTCTGTTTGCGATCAAGGACTACCGAGACGCTGTGAACCAGGACGACTTCAACAAGGCCGTCCGCAAGGTCGCCGAGTCCAAGAAGCTGGAGGGCAAGCTTGAGTATACCAAGCTGTAATGCTTCACCAATTTTTTTTTTTTAAAAAAAAAAAAAGGCATTGAATCTTGGGATCTGGCGATATAGGGGAGGTATTGTGGCGATTCACTTGAGGTTGAGGGATGCGGTGGCGGTGAAATGTGGTAGTTCGAGTGGCGGATAGCGGACGGCGGGTTGACACTGGTACACACCCCGACTTTGATCACTCGGAAAGCCCCAACCACGAGGTGCCGGATAAAGGAGCTGGGGGTGTATATTACGAACACCATAGACCAAAATCGAAAGGGTGATGGGACTCAGGCCGCGGTCTTGGTTGTCTTACATCACATCCGCTCCTCTCATGACTGAATACGGACCGTACGGGACCTAGTCTGGTGCAGGATTGAGAGAGATGACGGACAGGAATGAGAAAAGATCTGCAGTGCATGGATCCCATACTGTGTATTAGACTCTTAGAGCGGCAATGGTGGCAAGTGGGTGGCCGAAGCGAGCTAGAGGAGGCAATATACTCCCTCTGATGACCACATGCAAAGAAGCCCACGAGTTGAGGACTGCACTAACAAGCAATGCCATCGCCGTAACTTCAGCGACCGATCACGGACGAGGTAGCCCCTTTCTCGACCTCGTCATCCTTGCCGGCCCAAACATTGAAGAGTGTCAGGAGCACCTCCAGTTAGTGTAGTGATTAGCACGTGGGGTTGACACACATGGATGCCTACTGCTCGGAAGTGTGCCTTTGGGGACGTGAGACCTGGGTTCGATTCCTGGGCTGGAAATTTCCTTTTTTTTTTACCCTTTCCCTGCAGTGGTTAGCACATACAGCACACACAACAAACACGGCATGCCGACGTAGGCATCACCATCGACAGTGTGCAGAGATGTTGTGTCTTTGAAGACCCGAGGCCGAGGTTTGATTCCCAGCCGCGCCCCGAAACTTCCTGGAACTGATTTATTCATGCTTGATTCTTGATGTTTCTGATGAAAGGGTTCGAGAAGAATTTAAGGGAGAAAGCACTATCATGCAGCTAGTTCAATCCGTTAACCAGTAACACCTTGCGATAATGTGCTACCGCTGGTGCGTGGTGGGCGATCTAGAGTAAGGATTTTAAAGGACTGAAATGGCGAGCTTTCTTCCATTGAAGCGATGTGAGAGCCCTGGACGCTGGATCTGCATTTGGACTTCCAGAAGCTACCAGATGGGAAACCTCGCGAGCCATCAACCTGTAGTCAGCCGGTGGCTGGCATTTTGGGATTCTGGTATAGTGTGCCTGACGCCACAAGAGTTGCAGGATATGAGGATCCAAGGCCCTCGGAACCCTCTTTACTTTCATTGCTTTTCAACTTAAGAGATGGGTGGCCCATACACCGAAGGGGCTACTTCTGGAGTTACCCAGCCATTCTATTCTAATCTTACATCTCGTTAAATCTGGCGGTTATTAAAATTGCTAAGTACTTCAGCCATTTCTGAAGAAAGTATGGCAACATTGACTCGAGTAGTTAATCTTGTGGTGGGGTGCACAGCAAACAGAAAAGCCGCAAGGCAAGTTTCGTCATGAAGAGTCACTGTGTTAGCAGGTTACTTGAGGCGGGTGACGCGTACTTTTCTCCACGGTAGTTCAGCTAATATAATCTTGCTAATAATGTCCAGAGTGTTATAGAAACCCCCAAGGTACTTCTTACAACCGGTTTCCTTTTCCCCTGAGGTGGTAATTTAGCTGCCTGCCAGCTAGTACCAGCTGGAGTTCCTTCCTCCTTCCACACCTACTAGCGCCTAGGTCTCTTATCAATCAGCTCTGCAAGCCCATTTGGTAAGAATAAAAAATAGACCTTGGGGCCGCTGGCTCAATTGTCAGCCCTAGTATCTATATTCTATTGTCAGCCTGAAGCAATCGTCAACTCGCCAATCGTCAACTCGCATACCCAACGGCCTAGGGATTAGCGGAGCGGGATGTGGATCGAGCTTGCGAGATATGCTGGCCCACTCCGCTTGCAAGATACGCTGGCCCACTCTGCTTGCAGCAATATAGCATTCTGCTTATCCCCATGCCTTCTACCTTATAAACGCCGGATCACATAACCTAGGAACAACACTAAGTAATATAGCCGGCAGAAGGCGAGATAATGAATGCTAATAATATTAGGTCTCTAAGCGCCTGTAACCCAAAGGTTGCGGGTGCAAGTAATGCACAAAGCAAAAAACTGATCCCCTAGCCGGCTTCTTTTTTAAGCCGGAGGGATCCGGTAAGGACTTTTTCCTTAATAAGGGCGGGCTTCCTTAACGCGGGCTTCCTCAATAAGGGCTTCCTTAACAAGGGCTGGCTTCCTCAATGAGGGCTGGCTTCCTCAACAAGGGCTGGCTTCCTCAACGAGGGCTGGCTTCCTTAATGAGGGCGGGCTTCCTTAACGAGGGCTTCCTTAATAAGGGCTAGCTTCCTTAACGAGGGCGGGCTTTCTTAACGCGGGCTTTCTCAATAAGGGCTTCCTTAACGAGGGCGGGCTTCCTTAATAAGGGCGGGCTTCCTTCACGAGGGCTGGCTTCCTCAACAAAGGCTAGCTTCCTTAATGAGGGCAGGCTTCTTTAACGCTAGCTTTACTATAGTTAGGACTACTTACTCTGATATGCCGGGACAACCTCTGCCTGGGATAATACAGTAACGATGCAATATCTCGTGATAGCCCGGCACGGCTTTTAATGTAACTATATTATATACAAGGCAGTACAACTTATATGCCATATAAGGCATCACTTGCCCCTATTCTGCAATAACCACTATACCGCATATATGCCTTTATAGTACTAACGTTTAACTTCAATTTGCTAGCAGGGACTCACTATTGCGGTTAAAGGAGCAATACCTTACCAGCTCTCTCATAAGGGCGCGGGTTTAAACACAATGCCTACCATTCCTTTTTTTTGCTGTTTTTTTTTTACAGCAAGAAGGAAATCTAACCTTCCAGCTAATTCAGGCTAACTAACATCATTAGCTACTCCAAATAGCAGCAGCAGCTAGCTATTAGCTATTGCTAATATTATAGTGGTTAGGAAAAGTCTTTAAATTTAAGTATTTTAAGCTCTATAGTACTTAGGGGCAACTGCAGCAGCCGTTGGTGGTAAGGGTTGGTGTGGGTGTGGTGGTGCCGAGCGTTGCCCTTATTGCCCTTGCTGCCGTTATTGCTATTGCTGCCATCACTACTGCCATCCTTAAGCTTAATTCTTCTCACTAGGCAGTTATCTAATATTTGCTATCCTGGCAGCTGCAACTACTAATAAAGAAGAAGATAAGGTTATCATTATCTGTACTTAATTTTATAATTAATAGGGCTTCCGCCTGGTTAGATCTAATAAGCAAGATCCTTATACTCTTCTTATTTAACTAAAACGATAATTCTTAGGATATTAACTCTATCTCTACTGCGCCTTATAATTAGCTTAAGTATACCATTCACCCGCAGGTGGTAGTCTTTAGCAAGCGGACTCTATTACTATGTAGTCTTATAAGCATAAAGTTAATATCCTGGGCTATATTCCCCTTATTAGTTGGTAGGTAGGTATTTTAGTACTAGAAGAAAGAAATAGTTAGCAGAAAACACTTAGAAATTAAGCTAAATACTTATTAAAAAGAATAACAAGTAAGAATAATAGCAGCATATACCAGTTAGAGGAAAGCATAAATCATTATCTATTAACCAGATATCTATTACTTTAAAACCCCTAATCTATAGAATTAGTTATAAAGGTTCTCCTCCCTCTACTAAGTACCTCCCTCCTATACTAAATCATCATTAAAGGCCAGATCTAGAGCAGCAGGCAGCTACTACAGATAAGGATGGCTATTAAGGATCTCCCCAGCATCACAACACTACAGATAGTCCTTTATACACCGCAGACCAGTATTATCCTTAGCCACCTTAAGATCAGCCAGCAAGAATAGCTCCTCAAACATCAAGCCCTTAAGCATCTTAACCCTCAAAACAGCAACATATGTCAGGCCAGCAGTAAACTACTTGGCTGCAATATTAAGGACTGCACAGTCTAGTATTACCCCCTGAGACTTATATATAGTAATAGTATACGTAATAGATATAGGAAACTGCATTTAGAAGCAAGCAGCCTTACCCTTCTCAAAGTCTTACTTTAATGGGAAAACAGATATAATATCCTAGGGCAGCTCACTATAGAAGCAAGCCAGGCCGCTATACTTATTTATCTTAATTAGAATAATAAAGAGCTATATATAGCAGGGATCTTCAATATTAGCAGCCTATATAATATCATAAACAATCCCCATTATACCATTAACAAGGCCAGCAACTATCCACAGGTTCTCTATCAGCATCATATAAGTACTGCAGCAGAGGGTAAGAGAGTTATATAGGTTTCCAGCATCCTTAAAATTAATAGCCTTCGCACCTAAACTAGTATTTATTACCTTATAGTTAACAACCAGAGCATCAAGATACTCTAAGTAGGTAGTATTAAACTCATAAACCTTAATATTTATACTATAGATGCAGAGGGCATCATCAAACTTCTTAACCTTATCCAGGGGCAAGCCGCTCTAAATATAGCTTACTAACGTCCGCTAGTATAGCTGCATAGGGTTATTCTCCTGCAGCCCGCCTAGAGCAGCATGAAATGCAGCCTGACTGTCGCCCTGCTACCGGACCACCTATATCAGCTCGATGGTCCTGTTAAACTGCTCGTAGGCAGCACGGCCGGCCTTATCCCGAGCCTCTCTCAGCTAGGAGTTATCAGTAAAGAGCGGCTTTATGGCTACAGGGGGGAGCTAGTGGAAGTCACCCATAAGGACAACGTTCCGGCCACCAAAAAACAGATCCGCACACTTAAAGATCTACCGTATATACTAGTTAATAAAATAAAGTATCTGGGAACCAATCATTAACTTCTCATTAATTACAAAGTACTTAATATAGCGGTACTTATTCCAGATATTAATAGCCTTTGCAACTATTAGCTAGAGAAGCTCCCTAGACCCAAATATTATAATGGGGATCTTAAAGAGAGAGTAGATTATCTAGCCCTAGATAGCGTTTGCTATAATGCTAGTAGGAGCAGCCTTCTCTATCACCCAGTACGGAATACCATAGGTTATAGAGATCTGCTGAACTATAACAGAAATCATCTTAAGGGTATACATCTTACCAGTACCACTAGAATCATTAACCTAAAGGAGGAGCTAATCAGCAGCCAAGCGAATGTAGTTACTGCCATATCAACCACTGCTAGCAGAGCATTCCTAGTGCCCAACAATAGTATCATACAGCAGGCGCTACTTAAAGTTGAGGCTATCTACAGCTAATAGGGAAAGATCATCATTATTACTTAAGCTAAGAGGGTAGTTAAGCATTATATTCTTCTAGAAATCAGCCCTCTTATTAAAGAGCTAACTATAACAACTAATATAAGGGGTCCAATTATATTAATAATTAATCTTATAATACCCTAGCAGCTTAATATCATCCATATTCATACCCACCCCTGGAAGCTGGGCAGCAAGCAGCTGCCAGTCCTCCTCATTCATCTACTCACGCTTAGCATCAGGGTCCTCCTAGAAGCCCTCATCCTTAGCATCAAGCGGAATATCACCATAGTAGTCATCCTTATACTCGTAAATAGCTCGGCAATACTTATATGCCTCAATAAAGGTATTAAACTAGATGCCATCTATACTCTTAAGCTCCTTAATTTCCTTATAAGGGTAGTACAATATCAGCTTAATGCAAGCAAAGTCCTCAAACTGATCTCCTCCGCGGTCAGGCTTATAGCAAGGAAAGTAGTTAAGAATATAAGGCTTGGCCCGGCCCAAGAAGTAGGCCCAAGGGGACCTAAAGTGGTTAATAATAATTAAGAAGTCAAAATACTCAAGATCTACCCACTCCGCTACCCAATCACAGTACTTCTAATAAAGCAGCTTAAACTTACAAACATTATCAGTATCCAGATTAATCACAGCCATACTATAGCTAAAATCAGGGTGCCGGCAGTTAACAGACTGGAACTTATAACTACACTCAACTAATAGCAAACCCAGGAGGTAGTAAGCAACCTTTATACCCAGCCAGTCCCGCTCAGCAACCAGCTTATTCATCATCTTGCTAATAAGAAACACTAGGGGCTTTATATGGTTAACCTTAGGAATTAACTTATAAAGTATCTCATTATATAGCTAAGTCTTAATCTCAGCCTTACTACAGTACTTAGCAACATAGTTGATCACAGCCCGGAGGGATGTACAGGGCACAATATCAGTATTTGCCAGCCAGCCAAGGGTAACACCACAGATATAGTTGTTCATCCAGGGGTCATTCCAGATACCATCAAACACATCCTATAAGCACAGCTTCTTATCATTAAGGGTACAAATCAGCTAAGCCATATCATGCAATAAACATTCATAATAGAAGCAGCAAAGGGGTTTATCAGACCACTTGCCATCCGGAAGCTTATACTTCTGCAAGCAGTATGCCTCACTATAGTTATAATACTGCACCCTATTAAGCACACAAGATAGGAAGCCAAAGGATATATCATTAGCAGGAATATGAACTAGAGGGTTGTCCTCTTATAGGGCTATCTCACGGCCCGGCTCAGGGTTCCACGCCTTAACATAAAGGCCCCAGAAGTTAACAAAGGCTTCCTTCTCATCCTCATTAAAGAAGCTATTAGAGCCCGCCTAGAGAACATCACGAAGCCAGAAAAGACCATAGGCATGAGTACTACCACAGCCCTGCCACTCAAACCAGTACCACCATGCCGTAACTCCAAACTTAAGCACCAGGTACTCCTCAAAGAACATCATAATCCGCTAGTAGAAGTAGTATGCTATAATATAGGGGTTCTCCCAGAGGTTCTTACATACAATCCTCATCTTGCCTATATCATCCGCAGCAAGCCAGCTATCATAATCAGGCATAGCCCTAACGAGAGATTCCCAGTACAAATCAGCAGCCAAAAACATAATAAATATATAAGGGCACTTAAGGGCATAGCACTAAGCAAGCAGCTCATTTCTTACCTAATTCCAGAAGAAGCGCATACCCTTAAGCTTGTCTAAGGACCTAACAATAGCATTCAGCAGCACCTGTGCCTAGGGGCTATCATCAGCAAGGGCTGCCTTCAGGTCATCAATAGTAGCAAAGTCCCGGTTCTGCCGGGCACTCGGGTACTTCATAAAGAAGCTGCTAGTCTTATTAACTTAAGCTCACATATAAGTGTTAAACGCAAAGTAGGGGAAGCAAGGGTGCTATACAAACCTGCCATCATCCTGCAGCAGAGCATAATATACCCACTCAATAAAGGTAACAATACGCTCTCGTAGCACAGTAAAGTCGCCTTAGCCATATAGAAGCAACAATAGCATCAACATTGCAACCAATGCAACGCAGCTGATAAGATCATTCAGGGGCATAAACCAAATGCCCAGCATATCCACAAAGTTGCATGCTGGCTCAGCATGCCGCTCATCATATCAAAGCACAAGCGGCTACTCAGGATTTGCCTGCAGGCGGCCGGAAAGCTACTAGCATAAACAATAGAGGTCAGCATGGGCAGCAATAAGGTTGGGGGCAGCAGAAACATCCTTAAAGGCATCCTCTTCAGAGTCATCATCATTACTATTAGCCATAACAGCCGCTCCAGCTGTAATGCAGGAGTCATCATTAGCAACCTTAACTATAGCAACCTAATCACTAAAATCGCCATCCTCAGTAAACTAGGACAGCCTCCTAAAGTCAATTTTAAGATCTCAGTAATAGGGGTTATTAGCAATAAGGAATCAAAGCCACTACTTGATAACATAGCACCGGGCACAAACTTCCTTCTTAAAAGCCACAAGCCGATAAGGATCCTTCCTCAGGCTCGCTAGCCGCAGGACCACAATATCACACTCAGACAGCAGGCAGGGCAGCTAGTCATAGAAGGTAGCAACATCCCGGAGGAAGCTAATACAATAGCAGCTATACCTATGCTACTAGCCACAAACCAACTTAACATTAACAAAGACATAAACTCTGCTAATATACTACTCCTTAACCTATATAAGCTTTAGAAGGTCAGGAATACCACCTAAGTTCATATTATTAGCAGTAGAGAAGAAGAACGGCTCGCCAGGCAGCTTTATATCATCCTTTTAGTAGCAGTCCTTATAGATACCATCCCGGAGCTTTAGGTTGAACCAGGTATGGTTGCAGCAGGGACAGTGCTCCTTAACGGAAGCCAAGGCAAGGCAGTTATTAAAGTTCATAATAAGCTGCTTCTTATTATTACTAATAGATAGGTCTTGCAGGTTACCATAGAACTCAGGATCGCCTTCATTAAGGAACTCCAAGCAAGCTGGATCCTCCTCTATAGGCTGGGACTGCCGCTGAGAAGAGCAGCATGGGCGTGGGCCGTAGACACTGCCCTTGCTGGGACCACAGCAGCAGCAGCTACCACCCTGGGAAGACTGGGTTGATAATATCTGGGACTAAGGCAGGAAACCATCATTACCATTATCTTACTCGCCCTTATCTTAAGTACCCTAGGTAAGTTAATAAATGCACTTATAGCAATAATCAACAGGATCCTCATCAGCCACGGGGCGGAACTCAGCAAGAGGAAACTCACGAAGGCAACCAACACAAATCAACTTGGACTGGTTATCCCAAGGGGTTGGCTGCTCTTCATCATTAACATCATCACAGTAGATACAGATCTCCAGGTAAGTACTACTTCATAACCAAGGGCGGCAGCAAATGCTACAGGTTGAACACTCAAACCAGTCATCATGGTCATCACCACCTGGAGCACCTACAGCAGCTTGCTGCTGGCTGAGAAAGGACTGGGTTGGTTGTATAGGGTCTGGAATCTTACTGTGGCGATGCTAGTGCCGGTGCTTATGCTGCTCAGCGAGATAACAATCATGAGTACGCTGCTCAGCCTCAGTATATCCTTCAACACATCCACAACGGTAGAAGAGCTCTAAGAGCCCATAACGTATGCCAATCTAGCCTTCAAAGATCTCAGAAGTAGGCTTACCACAACTAACAATAGAACTTAATATACCTCAGCTTGAGAGGATCAACCCACATTAAGGAAGTCAGCTACAGGTTAGCAAAGTACTATAACTATACCTCTGCTGCCTAATTAGGGACTCCATCTTAACCTCGCTACCAGCAGGTTAGCTTAATAGTAGGGCAACTTTAATAACTTCCTATATAGCTTAGGTAATTGAATAATACCCAGAAGCAGCAAGCTCCTCAGGCTAACTAAGTCATATAATAAGACTCAGCAGCTCAAGTGGTGCTAGACAAGGGGGCTTAAGACAAGCCAGGCATCAGGACTATCAACATTCAGCAGGGTTAGCTCCCTTAGGAGAAAACATCAATTCTGCAGCTACCCGACAACAAGGCAACAACAGAGCGGAAAGAGCCCAGCAAACAGTAGATCCTCAAGACTACAGACTGGTTAGCAGAAAGCTTTATAGATAAGTATAAGTAGTCTTACCTATATAGCCTATTAGGCAGACCAACAGGCAAAGCAGTTCTTCACCAGCTGCTTGCCGCGCTTTAGGGCAAACTACATAAGGGATTTAATATTCTAGCAGCTATAACACTGCTTAGCAACGCCCTCAATCTCATAATCATAAATCTCACTATCATCGCAAGCATCACATTTATAGGGTTTGAAAGGGTCCTCACCACCACCCAGCGGGTCAGGAGGAGGAGGGCCAGCAGCAGCCAACATGCTAAGCACAGCTATAAAGACTACAGGAGGATATTTTAGCAATAGGAATCACTTCTAATAATGGGAATCAGTTAATAAGGAAAGAATTAGATATAGGTTAGAGGAAAAAAGTTAAGGTTAATAATTAACATTAGTAGGAATAATAGTATACAGGAAGCAAACCATCTGCAGCAGGCACTAGCAGCTGTAGCCCTAGCTAACTAAGCAACCCAAGCACACTCCACACCCAATATCAACCACGCCTCTTCATCATCAACACCATAGAAACCACTAAACGATACAAATTAACTATTTTAAAGCAACTTAGTAATAGATTCAGTCTATTCTAAAGGCATCCTCTTATTATTTCTAGGGGGGAACCCCCTAGGACCCCCTGCCTGCAGCGCTAAGCCTGCAGCACCTAACCACGCCCCCTTCCGGCCCACGCCCCCTTCCAGCCCGCGCCTTCCTCTTCAACAACGGACCACAATTTTCAACAACATATCTTCTTAACAATTTCCTCTCAGCTAAATACTTCCAGAGGTACATCATCATTAACCAATCCACGTTCAAGGATTCGCAACAGACCAATCCACGTTAAGATAACTTTCGAGTATTTAAACGTAGTAATAACGCTACGCGGGCCGCGTATCTCGCAAGCTCGATCCACGTCCCGCTCCGCTGAACAACCTCTTGCTAGGTTAGGGGTTAAACCGCTTGCCTGTTAATTTCTAATATCGTAGAAAGCAGGAATGCTGGGTTTGAGTCCAGGCCAAGAGATCTCTTTTTTGCGTTTTTATGTAGCATTCAGTCTCCAGCCGGATGTTTTTGCAGGTTTCAATTAAAATAAGCACGGTCGTTGGTGCAGAACTCGCATGAATATGTTTTGACATTCTCTTGCTTGATTTCGCATGTCCCTTCCTCTGTCTTTTAATCGGTGGAGAAGAAAAGGGCAGGCTTGTTAAGCTCTCCACTTGAGCTTAAGCGATGACTTGGTGACGAGAGGATGCTAGTGCTGATCATGCGTCTAGATGGGCACCATCCGCGTCTTTCTGGAGCCGCTTGGAGCTACTCTGTTGTAGAAGGGATCACACAATGGTGGTGGTATGCATCATTCTGAGACAACTCTCTTCGTACTTCTCGTTGGGCGGCAGAATGTCAAAATACCCCTTCGGTTCCAAACATGTTCTCAGAATATTTAAATCAGGGATATGCACCTGAAGTGTAGACTATTGATCCAAGTTTTTCGTCCAAATTTCCCAAACATTAGAGAGAGGCTATTCCCTATGAAACTTGAGATCTTATTCCCTACCATATACCCCAGGAATCACTTGATCAGGCTCAATCATGAAGCGCTCGTCGACTGCCAGCAGACGCGACTCATCTGTGTCGCGTTTGAGGAACTGTAGGGGCGATTTGAGGAGCGGGGGAAAGAGTGACGGCTAGACACGATCGAGAAAACGCCGCAGAAATCATCATCCTTGATTGGTGGAAGAGGGAAGGCATAGTTGAGATTGGGACAGGTAAATCTATTCTCTTTGGCTGACAGTCTGGACAGAAACTATCGACTGTGAACCGCTCTCGGCTGGAGAAGGAGATACGAGGCTCAAATGAGCAAGGAGTTATTAAATCACGGAGTGACCATGAGCAAATAAACGCATCTGATACTGGGCATGTTCGAATTTCACCCGGGTCCTGGAAGATCTTGAGCGGTTTTTGTAACACATATTTTATTGAGATATGCGACTTAGAAGCAAATGGACAGTGTCAGCTACTGCTACCTCGGGCCACCTGGGCAGTGATTAAATAGAGAATTGAGGCGCAAGCTGTTGGGAGATGATTAAGCAAACCAGTGCCGTTCTCTCATCAGGGTAGCCTTGCGCCCCCGAGCTTTCCCGTAGCCCGGATTCCCACATGAGTTTCTTACTGGGGTTGAGGGTTGCCTTGCGCTTTCTGACTTTTGTGAGGAGCTCATTGGTTAAATTCCACATGTTAAGCTAAGTTTTCACAAGTAACTGTGTTTGAAAGGGTTTACTTGAAATAGAATTCTGTTGAACTGTAGTCCTGGTTGTGAGCTATATACCTGGTATCTGGCCTATACCAGGATCCAGGCCACCTACATCTTACTGCCCGACATCCTTGCATATAAGGCAAATTTAGTCGAGACCTGCCAAACTCGGTAGAGCTTACTTTAGACTCACCCCCTCTTCACTTTAGCACAGTTATATTCCGGCCTCAGGGCCATTCCAGACTCAGGACTGATTCACACTAGGGGTTAATATATGGGTATGTAGCATTAAATTTAGATTTATTCCACTAAAATACTATTAGAGGCTCGAGGCAGTGGCCACTCTGGTGCTCTGGTAGAAACTGCATCAGCCTGTAAGAGAGGGACTACCCTAAAAGTGTCAACTCAATCTGCCTCAGCACTGGACAGTTCTCTGGTGGTAATAATAAAAGCTTCAGGGGAAAAATCGCAGCGAGGCCGGATACAGAGACTGCGTGAAGCGCGACTCCCTCTTCTTTAAGGATGGAGTTACTGACAGCCTGGCTGAATCGGATGAGGATACTGTCGCTGGTACATTGACTCCTATCCTGTTCATGTCTTAGACAAGTGCACGCTAATATCAATGATTTTGGATTGCAATTGCGTCACTCGCCAACAAACTCTTCCGACATCCACGCGGAGGGCCATAATTGGGGGATCGAGTAGAGCACGGAAAGGCAGAAACCCGGAGCCATACATGATTCATATATCCTACTCGATGACACAGTCCCGTACAGGGGCTTCATCCAGAGCTCTCATGAGCCTCGCTCGGTCGTAAGACGCCAAGCTAATTCCTTGCAAGAGACCTAGGCGGAAGTAATGCCCGCTCGGGCTGGTCCTGCGCAAAATCAACACCACCGGGTACCCATGACTTCTGGTACCAAGACGCAACAAGCATACTTCAACCGACTCGCGTCGCTAGGAGGCCCAGAGTAAGCAGCAGAAGCATTGTGCCCCGTCCTCGCCAAGAAAACAGGCCATCACTGCTGTCCCGGGCATGCGTAGCGGAAAAGTGATGTATGCGCGGGAACAAACCGAGTACATTTGCAGGGCCTCGTTTTGCCGGTCTTCCTCATCCCTTGAATAATACACATCGAGTCGATCCAGGCATACTTCAGTCCGAGTTCCCTGGCAAAGACAGATGCGTCACGGAAAGTCTGTGGAATGGTATCCTATGGGATATGCCTAAGCTGAGACTTATAATTCGCATTTGTGGTGCCCTGGCTGCTGCAACAGTGACTAAGGGTAACGTACTGGACACCCGAAGGCACGGGGTCCTTCAGTCGCGAGTCCATCGATGGGATCAGGTGGGATGTAGAGGAGCCTGGAAGGAGATTTAAGAGCCAGATGATCGCGTTGTATATAGTGGTTGACAGTATGGGTGATTGTGACGACACTCATAGATTTGGTTTCTTGCCCAAGCCAGAGAGGTACCCCGTTCGGCGTCAGGTGGCGGGAGCGAGCATCCAAGCATTCCTGGTGGATATGGCGCAGAACCGATGGTGAGCAGCTTCCACGAATAATAATAGCGTGGGTCAGAGTTACGTCTAGTGGCTGTCGGCAAGCGGGCAGGCCAAGTATGTTTCGTTGTGTGTTTGTCCCCGATCGCACACCCTCTGAACAATAAATAGTCTTCCGAATATTGTGACCTCGGAACCGTCATGCTGTCCTCCATTGACATTTTGCAATGAAGCTAACAGAACAGCGCAACATACGTTTCCCTCAGACGCTGACGAAACGAGCTCGAACTCTTTGGTGATATGATCTAAGTGTTCCTTCCGTGCGTCGGACAGAATCAAATGCTCCCAAACACCATCCCGGAGGCAGGTCGGGCACCACGCCTCACGTGGCTTCTCGATATCCCCTCTCCAATCATCAGGAATGCCGATGTGCTCAGGCGCACTGGGCGGCGCGTCCCTAGTCCTCATCGGCCTGCTCATTCTTGGACTTCTTGGAAGCTTTCTAGACCACAATCCCTGAAGCAGAGACTGAATATCGTCACTTGATGCCATAGGAGGCAGACTATTGTTGGTAGGAACATGCGGATTGAGAGCAGTGCGCCCAGGGGATCTTTTTCGCGTAGTAGGATGACGGCCGATCAGCTGGTCGTGCGGGCTTGGGAGAGGAGGCGTGCGTCAGCTCAGTTGAGGTTTAGGATGCTGTTGTTGCTCAAATCTCGACAACCACGTCTTCTTGAGCAGGGAAACTGGAACATCGGACCTTCCAATGTCCTCAGGCAGAAATATCACGCACGGCTCATGTGGACCGCAACTGTTGGACGTTGTGGAGCATATCCAGAACCGCAGATCGGTTCACGGACAAATTCTATTTATCTGCTGGTGGCGAGGCGGGGGCCAGGACTGCCAGCCCCAAAAGCCACATAGTTACTCTGCCTCGCGGGTTTACTATGTAGCCACAGGCCCACAGCCTGCTTACACCCCACATTGCTGGTGTCGTGCATATAAATGTGTGTGAGAATTTGGCACTGATTCCGAGCTTCGAGCATCTTGTTAACCAAGCTAATATTACAACTAGTATTGGCGGGCTCGAGAAACGCTGGCGACTTCTGTCAGTGCCTTATCGCCTCGGCCGTAAAGCCGATGGTGGTAACATTCTGAGGGCCAACTGACACGCAGGTTCTTCACAAGGCCAGAAGTGAGCTGGCTCGCGGAAATAACAGATTAACATGGTAGACCCCCATTCCGCACCCCCCCTAATTCCGACCACCCTCCTCATCAACAATGCTACTATTCCCAACTTCAATTACCCGCCATAACGACAACTAATCCCTCTCTTATTGGTATTAACGAATCATCAGAATCATCACTATTAGGGAATATCTTACTGGCTTTAATTTTAGCCTTCCAAATAGCCTCAATATCAGCAAAAGCCGCATTTAGGTCAATTATAACCTTCTTCCTCTTAAACTTCTTGCTAGCTTTAATTTAACTCTCCAGCTACTTATTTTTTCATGAGGACATCATTAAATCATACTCTTTCTAGTTATATACTTTAATGATTTTTCTAAAGAGTTCTCATTATATAGAGCTTGAGTATTTATCACATATGTAAATATACACTATAGACCTCAATTCATATAATTACTTAGGGGTCTCAAAAATAGGCTCACAGACCTAGGGAAAAGACCATAGTATGCCGTTCTCATCAATAAAGCTATTCCTAGCACTAGAATTATCAGAATCATCTTCCCTCTAGCGGTTTTCAAGGATATGGTTGCCAGAGAGCCCCCTAACCCTATTAACCAGCTATAGCCCCATCGCTCTCTCCTTAGAACGAATATTCAAAGCCATTAGTGCTTCCTCTCAAGCCTTATAATAGTAATAGAGGAATTACCATTTGGCTATAACTGAAGAGGAATCATATACCTTAAGGAGGTACAATTATTTCCAAAACGCCCTCTTCAGCGGGCCAAATACAGCCACATCAAGGGGCTACAGAACATATATTATATAAGCTAGCAAAAAGATAATATATATTTTATTTAAGAAGCACTCTTATATAAAATTAAGCGTTATATAAGTATAGTGTCCATTAATAACTAATAATCACCACTCATTAGGGTCCCTTAGCTTTATTTAAGGAATAAAGACTCTCCTCACCCACTCAAGGGCAATTTTTTCCTCTATTCATCCCTTCTTCATAAATGTAAATTGCCAGCCCTTAAAATCTTCAAGAGCTATAGGAAACCACTGCTACTAAATGCTCTTCCCTTTAAATATAATTAATGGGTTAAGTTGCTTGCTTAGAGCATTAACACACTTAAGGAAGGAGGTCCACGCTTGAGAATTATAATCTAATTGGGAAATAGGACTACCCTTTGAATAGCTGAAAACAAGGGCTTCCTCTAAGCAACCCTCCATAAGCCCCCCTTTATCAGCATTCCAGCGGTTGCCTGGTTTAATAAACTTAATAATAAGCAGCTAAAGGAGGTTAAACCAAGCCCTAATATTCTTCCTTATAGCTGCTTAAATCCTTAAGACTTTAATATGCTGATTCTTCCTTAATTAAAGCTCCAAATAATGAGAGAGGAAGCCCTAAAGCCATTACTTTCCAAGGGGAGGGTGGTCTTCATTCAGGAAGGCTAGCCAGGCTGCCAGACCCTATAAATCAAATCAACTAAGGCCAACCCCCAATTGGCTCTAGTTAATAATAAATAGAGCTAATATACTCTCTTAATAATCAGAAAGAAGTCTCTAATAGCGGGAAGCCTCATGATGGCTTATGCTGCCCTTAAGGTGATTACAAAGAGTAGTCTTGGGAATATGCCACGCCTTAGAGGCCCCTTATAGGGACATTCCGTTGCTAATCGCATTAACTACAGTTTGCAGCTCATCTTCTATATATAGCTTCATAATAGTCTAATTGAGTTGGTAAAGAAGTTTGGTATCTGGGAAAACATCCCTCGTTGAGGAATTGAAGTTTTTATATAGGGGATCGCCAGACGCGTATACCGCGTCACGCGAATGTAAGGCGGTCGGAATCAGGGGGGGTGCAGAATGGGGGTCCACCATGTTAAACGGCACAAGATACAGAGCCTGCTGGCCGAGCTCCGTGTCTAGGCCAATCTCAGGCGCCTCATGCCACCCCATGGGGGGTAGTCATTGACAGGAAGCTACTTAAGTACCATAGTGGCCAAAGAAGTTGTTTGCTAGCCTCATCATACGTGGAAGCTCGGCTCTGAAAGGGCTCAGAAATATTGCACCCAGTGAGCCAGCCATGAGAGCGGAATTGTTTTCAGCCGCTTGGTATTTCTGGGAGTCCGTTGTCAATTTCGCAGCAGATGCGATTGCCATGAAGCTGATACAAGCCAGAAGAAAATCCGCTAAAGTGTAAATAGTTACGCTGTCGAGCAGCTTCAACCCAAGTGGGCATACTACACCGGCTCTGTCCACCACAGTCACACACCTTGCGCTATCTCCCCCGTCGGCTGTGGCAGCTTCAAGGCCATACACAACATCATGTCCTTCACCTGCATCAGCGCAAGCGGCTCTGGCTCCTCCTTAGGCGGTGCTGCCTTGACCGGTGTGGCCATCCCTGCCTTCTCGACCGTCGCATCTACCACACCAGTCCCCTAAAATATCGCTGTGGGGCCCTACGATGACACTCCCTCTGCGCCTGCTCCTCTGTCGCCCCTAACCAACTTGTCGCCTCAGTAACTGGAGAGGAGCCTGTGACGGAGGCGCCCGCCACAGCTCACTTCAGCGCCGACAACGGCCCAGAGTACCCAGTCGCCCCCATCTAGGAGCCCCTGCACCAAGAAGGGAATTGAGGCTCCTCCTGCCGCCAGGCTGGCCGCAGTGAGGGTCTTAACCTCTCTCTGAGGCCCAGTGATACTCAAAAAAGGGCTGGGAGTCAGTCAGCATGGGGCGACGAGCGTGGCACCTTTACATGTAAATCGTTCAGCTCTATTGCATTACCATAACTATTTAGTGCAATTTGTAAGGGTAGAATCGAAGATAAAACCGAACGAGACCGATTGGTCAGTAGTCAAGAGTCCCTAGCGGCCCCCTATCGTGCTTTTGGACCAATACTCCGCGATAAGGAAAGGTTCATGCCCCCAACGAGTGACATGATATTTTGTCCATGAGGCCACCAAAATTTACTCTGGTCTGATAGTGCTAGCATCGTTGCTGCCAGTGGAGACCCTTGCGAAGTATTCGATAAAATTCACTACGCTGGCGCTAGGCTTATACGCTCGCGTGCATGGCAAAGGTGCGTATAAATTCAATTGACCCCAACTGAACCGACAAAACCGTCAGAATACACATAGAGCGGACACCACGAAGATCTGAGCCCCGGGACTGTCTGTGCTTCCCGGTCAAAGGCCAAATTTAACTCGCAACAATATGACGTTATGGTTTAGCGTCAGTACCTAGTGTAGAGGGCACGACTGGTGGACAAGTGGAAATAGAAAACTTGTATGACGTATTCATACTGTCTATTGTCTGAATGGGAGCCCAAAATATAATTTCTGTGGCGAGAGCCTGGTTATTGCGCGAGTCGTCGTTATTCCCGGCATCAAAGCCGCTCGCCTGCCATGATCTGCGCAGAAGCCGACCGAACAAACCAATCAAGCACGGCGAGTCAGGTAGTATTGAGCTTGAAGCTAATGTGAGGTATGACCAGTCAACGGACTACGATCTAGACCCGTCAAAACGTACTATGTACGGGCGTCATGGGTGCAACTCAATGTACCAGGAAATCACATGTTGATTCCGTGCACATGGGTGGGTAGGGCGGTTGGGAGGGTATAATTCTGAGCAGCTAGCCGGATGTCATCGAGTTTACGAGGCAAAATGGCGTGACAAAGTATCCCAGACATCCATCACCAACAGATCAAACTAATCCACGAGAATGGCCTACGAAAGCCAACACGTAGTCAGCGATGACCCCAACGTCACAGCTCTCTACGAGCACCGCACAGCGAAGGACTACGCCGCCTACCTTCTCCCACACCTGAAGCTAGACTTTCACATCCTCGACGTCGGCTGCGGGCCCGGCGGCATAACGCACGATTTCTCGCTCCTCGTGCCGCAGGGGAAGGTCGTCGGCGTCGACATGTCCGAAGGCATCGTGGCCCAGGCGGCCGCCAAGTTCAAAGGGCCAAACATCTCATTCGAGGTCGGCGACGCTTGCGAGTTGTCGCAGTTCGCCGACGCTAGTTTGTAAGTCAGACTGAAGCGTGGACATCCTCGCCCAGCTCGTGTGGAATGTTCGTGCTGAGCAAAGCCCTTGCAGCGATGTGATACATGCGCACGCCGTCATCATGCACCTGGCGGACCCTGTGAGAGCGTTCAGGGCAATGTACCGCGTAGTGAAGCCCGGTGGAATCGTGGCCACGAGAGACCCGTCCGGAAAGGATATTATAAGCGTGTCACCGAACCGGGAGCCCTTCACAACACTGATAAGTGAGTACTACCGGGCGCACAAAAGATACTTCGACGCGGTGGGGTCCTGTATGGACACCGGTGTGTACAAGGAAGACTGGGCCCGCCAGGCAGGCTTCGGGGAAGATGGTGGAAGAATAGAGGTCAGCGCAAGCATTGAGCGCCTGTCTAGGGAATTGAACATCTTCCGCGGGTCAGTGGCGGATGATGCGGCTGGGTTTGGTATCGTTACGAAAGATCAGGTGAAGCGGTGGGTTGAGATTTGGAGCGAGTGGACGAAAGAGAAGGATCATTACCTGGAGAGGGAGTTTACGGACATGTTGTGCTTCAGGGGCGGGGAAAGCTCATGCCATTGAAGTGGAAAAGGCTAACATGATTCAATGGACTTTGTTTATGGGAGTTGTCACCTGAGATCTCAAGCACAGCCTCATCCAAGACAAGTTTCAACAGAGACCTCTGCTCAGGTGTTGCATTCCTAGCCGTTATATGTCCTGCAAAATTATCCGTCGTGGAATCAAGGCGGCGTTCGTGCAGATTCCTAACAGTTGGAGTGAAGGGGGACCGATAAAGGTCTTGAGATCCATGCAAACTCCATATTCCTCGGTAGCTTTACCAGCTTGCTCCCCTGAGGCTACTCAAGCTCCTGTGGTTCGCAGTCTGAGGCCAAGGGTCTTCCTCATGACTAAATTGTGAATATTGAACTGGTATGTCTGCAGAGGCGGACTCTATCTCTTCACACTGCGGAAATGCTGCGATGTAGTTAACTACGTGAAAGGGCTTTGTATCGAATGGACCTCATATACGACCACGGTGTGGGTGAACTTGTGAAGTGCTTGTATGGTAAGTCAGCCTACCGTTTCACACACCACCCCCTTCACGCACACCCGGTTTCAGATACCCCTTCTTAACTCACCCTCAACTAAATATCCACATTACGACTTCTATATAAATCCAATCTTCTCATTAATTATACCATTTGATTCCTTATCTTCTTCTCTATCTTCCAGTATATTTTATATTCCTCCATCATGATATCTAACAACTATAACCAACCAGTTGAACGGGTCGTCCCAATAACAAGCATCTAAAGACCACTATATCTCTTGGTACAGCCTACATCATTATCTTCAAGGCATACCAACTCATAAAGAGTATAATTCATCTCACCAGAAGCTATTCCTAATATAAGAGTTAATTTTAGCCCACTAGGCCCTTCTATAGGGCCGTCTGAGCCATCCCCCTACACATATAGCCCTCCGCCACCTCACTACCCACATCGCTAATAATAATATCCCCAATCCTACAGAGCAACAACCAATAGGAAAGAACTAGCTGCATCATTTTTTAATAAGGAATCCATCTATAAAAACACTTAAGGCTATATATATTGAATATTACCATATTAATAGCGCCACCTATAAGAATATTAATATCTTTTTTAACCGCCTAAAGTTACCTAAGATTAATAATATCTCTCTTAAATACTAGCATAATACTAATCAAGTTAGCTTTTAAGAAGCCAATAATACTAACGGCCTAATCATCAGCTCCTCAGCAGTCAATTCTATTATCAAAAAAACAGCCCTCTTACATATGTAGTCCACCTTAATAGAGTGCATTAGTAGGGCGGGCAAGGTAATCCCTCCCCTTATTATCTTTAAGGGAAAATCCATATAACAATAATAGTTTCCTGCTTAAGAACTTAATAATTTTAAGGGCTGGCTATTTATGCACTTAGAGACAGGCAGGATGAATAATCAACTCACTCTATTATAGCTAACAACAATATTTAAGCCTACTATTTGGCCCTCTAATCCCAAGCAGTAGAGGGTCCTCCTTCTTAACGGCTACTACTTGCATATAACTAATGATTTTATATAGCACTACTTTAAATTAAAGATCTGGCTTATATTTCTTCCCCCCCATACTTCACATATACTACAGCCCCTTAACATTAGTATATTCTTACTTTTAAAGAGGAGGTATCATCAGAATCTTGCTCTACTAGCTACCATATATAGCACTAACGAATCCTCCAAAGAATTCTTCCTTTACGCCTATTCTAAGGCTCAAAATAGTATCTTCAAACTAACTACTATTAAGAAGGTATGGATAACTACAGGAATCTTCCCCTAAGATCAAGTAAAGGCGAAGAGATCGCGACTATTAGCTTAAAAAAACAATACCACAGGCAATAGTTACAATACTAGGCCAATAAGCACTCCAATTAACTCAGACTTAGCTGCAATCAATTTAAAAACGCTACATTCCTCTCATCACATCCAATTAATCGAATTAGAGTTACATAGCGTTAGCGATATCTTCAAGTCGCCTACTATCCGCTTGCTCTTCCAGAAGGTCTGCAAGGGCCTTAACGAGTTAGCTGCCCGTGCAGTAATTACCGAGGAGGAGAATACAGTCCTTATAGCTACTTTAGAGCATCAGAGACCCAAGAAGAAGAGGAGGGTATTACCAGACCCAAATTTAAAGTTTGTGGGTATTATGGCTATCGCGAGGGAGAGGGCTGCCATAGGACTCATTAAGGAAGAGCCCCAGGCAACACTTAATAACAATAAGTCAGGGGATAATGATGAGGTCGAGGAAATGGACTGTATTATAGTGCAGGACCCAAGTGATGAGGACTACTTGTCTGATTGCGAATAGCTTCATTACTCATCAAGTAAATAAGTGTTGAAGTTAAGGGTGTTTCCAGGGGAGGTCAAAAAGTCGGGTGTGCGTGAAGGGGGTGGTGCGTGAAACGGTAGGCTGACTTATCTGCCGTAGTTGAGATATAAAATGTTCCCGATCACGCCCTTCAGACTCAGTATGCAAGCTGTGGAAAGCAATTTGTTTATTAATATCTGTATCCATATTGTTAGGATGATGGTTATAATCCCAGTTCCTATCTGTGTGGTCCCGAAATACCCTTCGGCGGTCATGAGAGAATGGAGGAAGAGTAACACTCCCGTGTAACCCTGTTAGATCTGACATGTCATCAGATGCTGGCCTTCGTGCGGAGCGCGCGATGGGCACAGTAGCATACACCATCCGACTTCCATACAGCACCGCGATATGATATTTCACGCAGCGGTTCGTCTGGATGCGCCACAGCATCATGATAGGGAGCAAAGGAAGACAGACATCGGCCGCCATGATGGTGACACCTTCATACACGTAAGCATTTTCATACCCTCGGCATGAATCACCAATCGATCACAGCGCGGGCTAATCACACTCAAAGAAGGGTTTGATATCAAATCAGTAGCATTGCTGGGTCCCATCCCGACAAGGTTAATTTCTGCCACAGCAGTGCCCACGCGATAAGCCAGAGACGGGAGGATTCCCGGACCGCGTTTGGATCCAATCGATCTCTGGTCTCTTGCAGAAGAGATAGCAATTCCATCCCCCAAAACGTATCAGGAACCTCTTTCCATACAGATTTGGACAGACCGTCCATTTTCTCAAACAAATATCCCGTCCGCCCGTGCTTGGTCGCAACTCTGTTGTAATCAGCAGCCAAGATATGAAAGATCTGATTTTTCAAAATCGTGGAGGGATACGCCTGAGTTCGATTGTATAACTAACCGTTCTATCATGCTCCCAAGCCTGCGGCTTCTTGGAATGCTAGTTTAGGAGATACGGAAGCATCAATAAACACCTGACCTTTGTATTCAAATTGGGGGATCAGGCCTTGTTTTTGTTTTTATAGCGTCCAGCCAGCCTACTCCTCATTCGTATAGAATCCGGGGCTTGACAAAAACCGATGTAAGTTGGCATCCCTGCTCCGGACTTGTCCAGGCCTGGGTTACGCGATCTAGCTCCGGGCTGCAGCTAAGAATAACTTCACTAGTCGGTCGTTCACTCGGTCTGAACTTCGATTCAAGCTGCCCAATCAAAGACTTCGTTTGTGGGGAAGCGTTGGTTACAGCGGCGGGAATAGACGGTGGCTGGGCTGGTCTCCAGGACCACCCGCCTAGGTAGCGCCTTGCACCAGATATCATTTCGAAGCCTGTAATTAGCCAAAGAGTGCTATACTAGGTAGTGTCTCTCTTTTCCACTCTCGTTCTCACATGGACATTGTGGTTAGAAGGCAAATGCCGCGTCGCGGAGGTTTCGGTGCTCGGACTTCGTGTCCTGATGGAGACAGGACGAGGGAGGCATAACTTTTCGATGTTTCGATCCTAAGTGACCGCAGGCATCGGGGGTATGTGTACGTGAACTTGATTAGGCTTTCATCGCTGTGTCTGACAAACGAAACT
>NQMI01000037.1:301940-362260 GCA_002270565.1 Stenocarpella maydis
CCCCCCCCCGATCGGTTGTCGACTAATCCATCTGCCGCCTCTAATTTGCACCAAAAAATATTACTATCAACTACCTACTTATTAACTTGCCCAGCTACGTACTCGTCAACTTACCTAGCTACATACTCGCCAACTTGCCCAGCTATCTACTTACTCATCAACTTGCCCAACTACCTAATCGTCAACTTGCCCAAATACCTACTTGCTAACTTACCCAACTGCCCTCGTACTTATCGTCTGGAGGGAGAGGGCCGATCTTATACAGACGATTCTAGGGCGGCAGAGGCAGCAAAGCAGATAAGCTAACGTTCAAATAGGTATGCCAGCATTACCTTAACCCAGGGCCATCAGCGCGTATTCAGCCTCGCAAAAAAGGCTTAAATTAATAGTACGACTTCTAGCCATTCGAGCGATATATTAAAAATGGAGTTAGCAATAGCTTTGATTACACTAGCGGCCGTGTTGTTAACAGCATTCCAGTGCAAGTTGTGCAAATGAGAGGCGACAAACGGATTAGTCGACAACCAACCAGGGGGGGGGGCCAAGTTTCATTTGTCAGAGACAGCGGCTGGAAAAATGAGACGACTAACCACCCTTCTGGGCTTACCCATGGATGCAGAGCTGTCAGCCTATGCCGAATACGGCAACACATCAATGCTACGGTGATGGTGGCAGGGGCATTATTGCTTGGCCTGACTTGGCATATGGATCATGTTCTGGTTCAGGTCTCCCAATGTATTTAATGATAAGTCTCAGTTGAAGTTTAAGCTTCAAAGAAGACCAATTCTCCTATTGGATAGAAGAGCAATACAATGTGACTTAGTGTTGTACTATTGGTATGGATAAAGATTAAGGGTGTGACTGTATAAGTCCTTGATCCCCTGACGTATGACCTCCGCCCGAAACCTGTTGGACTTGAACTTGCGAGCTCGTGGCATCGTGCTCGGAGGCACAGTTTCCCCCGTCGAGGCCTACGCTGCTAATATCGAAAATGCGTTTCCTTACTCCTGCGAGTCTACTGATCACTGGTGCGCTTGCGCAAAAGATACAGGTCAGCACTGTCGTCTACAACCAGCTTTCTCGTTATGCGCGTTTCGCCTCAGCATCATACAGCTCCAACTGCTCAAATCCACCTTTCGGTTCAAGTGTCAATAAGGAGTTTCAGAATAACGCGACTGATACTCAGGCTACTCTATTCCGCGACGACACTGCTCAGGAGTATATCCTGTCATTTAGGGGGTCCTCCTCCATCCAGGATTTCATCACAGACCTGGATCAGAAGCTGGTGTCCTGCTCCGCGGCCGATGGCATATCGTGCCTCGGCTGTACTGTGAGAGCTCTCTCATTCCTGAATGTATTGTACATTTTCCTGACAGATTTTGTGATCTAGTGCGCCCAGGGCTATCTTAGGCAATACGTTTCTATCCAGGAAGACATCTTCACCACTTTGACATCGAGCCTAGCTGCTTCAACCGGATACAAGCTCATTGTCACGGGGCACAGCATGGGTGGTGCCCTAGCTTCACTCGCGGCGGCGTCGCTCCAAGGCCAGAACTTCACCCTTACCGCCTACACCTACGGGCAGCTACGGACCGGAAATCAGGCCTACGCACACTACATTGACACCGTGTTCGCAGGCACAAACACCATGATTCGCGCGACTCACTCCAACGACGGCGTGCCGCAGATCCCTCCCCAGTCGGATGGATACCGCCACCACTCGACCGAGTACTGGGAGAGCGACGACGCATCGTCGTCCAAAGGGACTTTCCAGTGCGCTGGGCAAGAGCCCCAGGACTGCAACCAGAGCAAGATAGGCTATGGCGTTGGGAACGGGGGCAGAGGCATCAATCTTGCCCACCTCAAGTATTTTGGGATCAGCATTGGCAACTCGCTGAACCTCGACGCGGCCTGCGAATAATAAGTGGGGGTGGTCAGGTCAGGTACTGGCGCGGTGGCTGGGTTGTTCCTGATGTAACCTTGGGCCGTTGCTGATGGACGGCAAGAGTGCTGGGCTGCTGCTGAATTGTTGCGAGTGGACATCCTCGCTGCTCGCTGACACGAAATGACGAAGCTGAGCTCATGCTTATTTAGTATGTTCATCGCGTCTTGTTGAAGTGTGCAATTGAAAGTCGGTTAATATTTTCTGAACATGAGGTGATATCAATCCATCGTCGGAATAATCTGGGATGCAATTTGTTCCGGGTTTTCTGCATGGGGATGAACCTCCACTTCAACTACACATACACTAGTAAGAAATCCGGCAAGGTCTCTGGAACCGAGATATGCGATTGGCTCGCCGGTTTGACACCTGCTGAAAGCAAAAATGCCGGCAATTCTATAGAATGGCTTGTTGGCGAGTCGGCAATTCTCCGATCATTGATTCGGCTGGGTCCTCGTGAGACCACATGTAATGACAGTGCTGACCTCGAAGGATTTCGGGGTGCAATCCTTACATGTAAACAGAGCCTGCAATAGTACAGAAAGTGGTCGAATGCTGCCCAAATCTTGGTTCAAAGGGCAAGGAAGTACCTAGGTACATACGATTCGTAGGGGGCACTAATATCCCAGCCACGTGGCTACGTTTAAAGTTTGCGACGTCCAAGTTATTTTATTGCTCTACCCAAACCCTGAGTTTGCGATGTCCTTCCATGACGACTGTGGACCAGTAATTAAGACCCGGAAGTGGCTATCATGAACCTTGTAGCTTCCCTCAGTCTACGTCGTGCCAAAATAGGACAAATCAGGGGAGTTCGGAGGAAAATGCTATGCTCTTGCACCTCCGTGATCCCTGATATTCCTGATATTTATCCAAGTTTGTGTGCTGGCGGTTGCACGGGGTTTTTCTGTCCTATCTTGTTGTAGCGCCCACAGCGCGGTGGCTTGGTGCAGCGTTCCTCGTATCTCTATGTCCGCGCCTCTATCACGCGCGTGATTAGCAGCACGAAATGAGACCGGTATAAGCAGTCAACATACGCCCACCCAGCTTTTTGCGTGCGTCCCCCCAAAAATACAAAATATTAAGCATGCAGCCCTATATAAATTAAGTACCTTTTATAAAACCCCTGCCTAAAACCCCTGCTATAGCTCTCTAATATCCCTGCTCTGCCCCTCCTCTTAGAGCCGTCCCTCTCTCTATCCCTCCCTCCATCCCTCCCATCCCTCCTCCATCCCTCCTCCATCCCTCCCAAGGACCTATCCCTCTATCCTTTTAGAGAGCCCCTTCCTCTATTTTCTTTTAAAGGGCCCTTTTTTTAAAAAAAAGAAAAAAGAAAAGAAAAGAGGCCCTTTAAAGAAAGGGGCCTAAGGGAGGGATGAAGGGAGAAATAAGGGAGAGATAGAGGGAGGGGTAGAGGGAGGGATAGAGGGAGGGATAGAGGGAGGGATAGAGGGAGGGATAGAGGGAGGGATGGATAGAGGGATGGATAAAGAGGATAGCTCTAAAAGAAGGGGCAGAGCAGGGATATTAAAAAGCTATAGCAGGGGTTCTAAGCAGGGGTTATACAAAAGGTACAAGATTTTATATAGGCTGCATACTTGTTTTTTATATTTTTGGGTGGACACACGCAAATAGCTGGGTGGACGTACGTTGACTAGGTATAAGGCGAGAAGGAATGAGCCTGAACTCTGCTTAGCACTTCCAATGCAGCGAAAGCAACCCGGGTGGGCTAACATAAGCTAATATAGCATGTTTTGGGTAGCTAGCGGGCCTAAGGGGATTATCGTCTTATGAATAGGTACGTATTAAAATGCATGCAGGGGCCAGGTACCCCTGCGCGTTGGCGACGTTGTTTTGGGCGCAATATCTGTACTATTTATCCAGAATTGTCTACGAACAGAACTTGCCCTGCCGCACCACCGAATGGTTCAGAAACTCAAACGCTGATCAGTCACTAAAAAATTAATGCTAATTGTTCCGTATGAGAACCCTAACCTAAAGGGCCCAGGAGGCCTGGGAAGGGGGCATACGGAGGACCTTTCCTCTGGCCACGCGGAGGGTCCTTGGGTGACTGGGCAGTGAACCCCCTCCACGCCTCTTTTTCAGCCTTGATACTGAGACAAATAGCTCCTAGGGCCCTGGCAGGGCATTCCACCTGGTATAGGATGGTGCGGGTGTAATATTTCGGACCCCGAAGCCACCATCGGCGAGCAGGCGTTTCTCGATCCCGACGGAGCAATGCCATATGCAATTGTATAGCTCAACACAAAGCTGGTTGGTGGTTGGCGATACCCCTACAACTCTGTTGGCTTTGACCTCACGCCAGATCTCGACCCAGATCACAAGAATCAGTCGCTATTCCAAACCCAATATGATGGCAAGATATTGTTCTAGTGGCGACGTCTGCAGGAACGTATGTTTGACAAAGACTTATATTCGATCCGCAATTAAGCGAGTTCAGGGATGAAGTTGCCAAGATACCACACCCGCTATTCGCCGTTGAGGTAGACGCAAGTATGAAGCAATTCGTCAATCACGATTCAAAACCTGAACTTTAGGGAGCCCGAACAAGCCTCATCTCTACACTACAATCACTCGCGTCAATTTCAGCAGAGACGAAGTTGACAGCCATGACGCTCGTTGAAGAATCCGCACCGTGACTTAGGACCTTAACTAGGTAAGTAACCTTGGAAGGGCCGCTGGTCAACTGGAGCACCTCAAGGTCCAGGTTAGCATGATGGTCTTGGTGCCCGGGACGCTGTGTTCAACATCGGGGCAGTGGAGAGACAACTACAGATCCTCCGGTATATGGGTGTGAATACAACCATTTCCTCCCATAACATTTGAACCCACCCACTCCGGAGCTGCTGGACTTAACAGACCGTACGTATTTCCTCATGGCGGGGAGATCTCCGACTCCTGGCAGCTGAGCAAGCCAGAAAGTGGTCTTGACCTGAGTTTTAGCGATTGTTATGAGGCAAATCTGCGGGCTACGGCTTGCTGAGCCCGCAACTACCCGTCTATATTCGAGAGGAATTACGGAAACGAGGTTGGTAATGAGCAGTGTACGATTGAAACAGGCGCAGCACTCTCGGTATGTCTCCGCGTTATCCTCTGCGAGGGGACCCAACCCAATTGCATTTTGCTAGCCAGAATTATGCGACTCCGGATCTCCCCTGGAGCGATGCAGTTGACTTGTTCTATCTGAATTACCAGGGGGGCCGGATCAGAAACCCAGCGCCGTACGTTAACATAACGTCCCTAGCCAACTTCCGGCCCCGCCCCCTGATTCGGCCCCCCACTTCTCATACTAAACACCCGCTTGTTAACTACCTATTATTAATTCTAAAGAAATATTAGAAATACCTAGTTTTGACATTTATATATTTAAGAGGATAATACTTATATAATATAGTTCTCTAATCTATTTTTAAATCTAAATTTTAAAAGTAATTTCTAAATATATAAGTATAAATTATTAAGGATTACTAAGAAAATATAGAGAGTTTTTAATAATATTATTTTTAAGTTTTATTAATTATATATAGAATTTATGAAATATTCACATCATAAAACACATAAAACAAATTTTAAATATTAATAATTTAAAACTTTTATTAATAATGAAACTTTTATAAATAGAAAACTTAACTTTCGCATTTCTCGTAGGGAAAGTTTCTATAAGGAGAACTAATATTAAGCTTTTATTAATAAAAGAATATATATAAAATAAAAAGACCTAAAATATATAATAATATATAGATTAAATAATATTATTTTAAATAAATAAGATTTCTAGCTAGATTTTCTAAATAATTGTTATGATCACACCAAACCTTTATGGGTGAAATGATCAAAGGGTTTCCGAGTACGTCAAACCTGAAAGATCAAAGGTTTATGTTCGGAATACGTTGTTAGGCGGTTGTTGAGCAATATTGTTGACTGACAATGATCACTAGCTGTGAGGCTATCCAATGTTGGGATTGAATACTTAGATTGACGACTGAAGAGTCTGTTCTATGAAAGCTATCTACTATGGTGATGACCATGTCCTTATATATCCTGACTCTTCAGTACCTGGTTGCTGAGGCTCATGGTTGCTCATCGATCCTCACTGAGCAAGGTCGAGCTGTGGGTCCTGGACCCTAACCCTAGTCTTGGTGTTTCGGTGCAGATTTTGCCGTTGAGGGGGCTGCCGGGTGTCGTCGTGGCAGTTGGCCCTGATTATCCTGGGTCCTGGGGTGCCATCGTGTTGGTTCATAACAATAATATTAAGGAAAAATAAGTTATAGCTAATATATTAGTGTTTCTATATCTTTATTATTGAATCCTTAATAATTTAAATATACAAACTTTAAAAGTTATTTTAAGAATAATAACATTATGTATTTATTTTTCAGAATGATTCTGTTATAAAGCTTTTAAAATGCTATGTTTTGAGTCTAGGGTTAGGGTTACAGAATTTTACTTGAATTTAATATTACTGTTTGAAATATGTGAGTTTGTGTGGGAAAGGGGGGCCGCATCGGGGGGGGGGGCGAAAGTGGGCCAGGGAGGTCAACTGGTATCCACACGCAACCACTGTACCTATGATGCAATGCCAAATCTGTAATTAGAAAAGATGATTCTGAGTTCCGAGACTGCCTCGAGTATCATTCTCGCTGGGACGAAGTTTTCTAATAGCCAGGCGAGGTGGGCGTTGTGATGTACATGGGAGACGAAGTCTGGCCCCACGGTAGGATCCGCACGGGCGGACAGGCCCTGGGAATATGCCTGACTGCCGATCGGGTCGTGATTCAAGCCAATCAGTTCAGTATTTCTCTCGTTAGGCCCGCTGTTATGTATGCCATGTGCGACGGTATCCGATATACCCACAATGCTATCAGCTTCATAGTCCAAGGGCCGGATGAGATCGTTGCAACACATAACGGGGATGTGTCTGCTATGGTGTGCGGGGATTAGACCCCCGACCACGCTTATAGCTAGACAACACATCTAAAAGATGAAGGCCACTTAGTGTAGCGGTAGCACAGCTTCCTTAGATTGCGTGACTATTCGCCGCAAGTGGATCTACACTAATTCTGATTACGGCAATCTGCTTGTTGAATAACCTCCGCAATTCTAATTAGTAGTGGGGTGCCAGTTTTACTCTGGCAGTGGTCTCTGTTTTTTACCTTTCTTTTTCATTTATATGATTCCTTCTGTACCTTCTAGTATATCGCTAGCCCCGTAACGTCGACACCAAATACATACCCAGTGACATCTATGAGCTCATTAGCATCTACCAAATACCTCCTGGTGCAACCTCACCACCTTCAAGGTAGGCTTCTTCCCGACCGCCGCCAAGCAGGTTTTCATCACCACATTCACCATCCCGATGTAGCTTCAAGCACAGCTCTTCTGCGGCCTTTGGGCTCCGTTGCTGCTGATTTCGTGCTGCGTCTCGATCGACCTGACCTACGACTGCACCTTCATCCGACTCAGACAGATGTCTTATTGTGGACCATCATCCCGGTATCATGTAAAATTCAAAGTGGCAAATACCAGATAGAAAACCCCTGCTGGGGCCCTAGGAGCTATTTGTTTAGTATTTAAGTAGCAAGGTTTAAATCGGCGTGGAGGCGATTCGTCTTTATTACTTACGTCGCTCGCTCCTCTAGCAAACCCCATTTATGCTAGATAGTAGAGCCCTTTAGGCGCTAGAGGAAGGATCGTAAGGGTCCTTCCTTAGTAGCGCCTAAAGGAGGGTCCCGTGCAGCCTGACTTATGGTTGATTGGCATTGTGCAAAGCAGTGCAGGTCACGTATGTCTGGTAATCTACACATATACTCATTGCACTCTGGATCTTGGGATGTACGCATGTTCATCGGAAAAGGTTTTCATCAGTTGTGTCAACCTCCCTTTTCTGCTCTTTTCTGTTTCTCCCCGCAGTTGCAGGCTTTTGCTGGCGGCAACGCAGCCTCATCTCTCCACGTCATCGGAAGTGGGGCTGGCGGTGTTAGATGATTGGCTGCTGCAAATGCTCCGCCAATGCAACGATTTAGGCCTGTGGGAGTTCGCGCTCAAACCAGGCCAACATGGCACGCATGCGGGTCCTCCTCACTACCACTGTTCTCGCTATTTCCCGACTTATCAGTGAGGCCTTCCTTGTCTTCGGGCTCCTTCTTGAGAGATTGACCACCATTTCTGTTGATCTGATCTTCGTCCTCGGCCGGGCTCTTCTCGTGAGAGTAGGCATCATTTCCATCAGCGCGATCCTTTGACTGGGTGATATCACCATTGGCCTGGCCGGCCTCGTCGATCTGATTCTCTTTGTCAGATTGGCCACCATTTCCGCCGACCCAAGTCTCATGTTGCTCGTTGAGAACCTCAGACGGATCAGCCTGACCCTCGCCGGGCTCGGATACTTGACGGTTAATCTTGTTGACCTTGCCCTGGGCCAGACCATCAGTTCGCGATGCAATGTCAATCTTCTGCAGGTCAATCGCAGCAAGCATGGCCTCCTTGTATTGGACGGGCAGCTCATTGGCAGCTGCCTCAATGTAGGCATAGTGGTTGTCCTGACCTGGTAAGGTTGCTATAAACTACTAAACTACTCTTCATCGTCCTCAGAAGAGATCTGGTCGCGAGTCTGCAGAATCTTGCTCACAGACTTTGATCCTTGGCGAAGGGCGGCCTTGATCGACTTGTGGGGGCTATCTTTGAAGGCTCGTTGAACCTGAGAAGGTGTGCTGCCACCTGAAATTCTGACTTGCTTGGAAAGCTCTTCTGCTAAGGCATGAATCTCATGCATCGAAGCTGACAACAGAAGACCACCCAAAGCCATGCAATGCAGGAAGTGCGTCCTCAGCAGTGATAGCAACTTCAACCCACCCCTCCCTGCGGCGATCCTACTACATCAAGCACACAACCAGGCAAGAAAGAGAATGTGATTTTCAATGCAATCGACCAGATCATTTTCCACTCACGGGAGCGGAACTCGGTTGAAACGATGTCGCAGCGATCCGAGGCATTAGAGGTGGGGTAGAGAAGCATGATCCAAGAGGTCATTGAGAAACAGCTTCTTGCCAACCAGAAGCCGTTCGATTCTGCTCTTTTCTTCCTATGCACGAGCAACAGCACAGATGGCGCCAAGTTGGAGGCATGCTTCCCAAACACGCTTTCCGTGATTGAAGAGGCTGTGAGCACGCTGCCCGATCCGATGCGGATCGACATGCAGGACGCCGTGGAGCGGCAGCATGAGGAGAGCCGCCTCTTGGCCGCTCATCTTGCCATAATGCAGTGTATCGAGAGCCAATCTTAAGAAATCTAGGTGAAAGCATGGCTACCTGCTTATTTCTGTCGGCCCTTCGCCGAAGAAGGCTTATACTAGATGTTAGTCGTAGGCGGCGCCCAGAATACCAGTACGACAGTAGCCTCGGGTTGTCATTGTAGTAAACTCGCTGTTTTGCTGTCCATTTTGTCTTTAAAGGCATCATAAATGAGAACTAAGGCAGGGGGTAGGTGTATATATTGTACTTATGGTTAGTGAGGACTTTGCTGGTTGCGCCGTGATCCTTAGCAGGCTGTCGGAGATTCCTTGTGAAAGCTAGGACAACTACGTATTTAGCTCTCAAGCCCGATCCTCTTTCCGCTTACTACCACAACCATACAGAGTTTATCAAATTTGTCTTCTGAGAACCACTGATTACTAATTATGCTTCTAATTCTATGTTGGGCCGAGGAATGAGGTTGGAAGAGGCGGGTTGAAACTCCTTCTGCCATCCTTTGTCGCTACTGGTTGCATAATTTTGACAAATATTATAGGATGTGTTGGTTGGGTCACGTATTACAATACGATGGAGTTGTGTTGGGTGTTTGTGTATTCGCTTTGTAGGAGGTTGTACTGTTATCATAATTTCCAGCTCCGACTAAATCTTTGAATTTACGAAAGCCCCCAGCCCCGCCTCCCGACTGACCTACCGCAGATAGGACGGATTTTCCCTGAAGAGTAGCGCCGATGAGGGCTTGATCATTATCGTCCCTCATATGTGTCAGTCGAGTTCCAACCAGGCTGTCGCTCGTCCCTGTGCCAAAGGCAAGCTGATATGGCTTGACCGGGTCCCCGAAGCCCGTGAACCTCTGTGCCCACCTCCTGTTCAGAGCCGGTTCATCAAGTGCTTCGGTTATAAATGCGGAAACCGCTTTTTCTTCTTCCGTGTACTCAAACATGACTTGCATCTGCACCTGAATGTTCTGGACCACGGCCAGAGCAGACTCTCGGCGCTCTGTCGTGTAGCTGTCTAGCACTCGTTCGATAACATCCCGCCGCGGTCCAATGCGTCCGGTAATTACGGTTGGAAGCTTCCAAGCGAGATTCATCGCGTCGACCAGACCAGTATTCATACCCTGGCCCCCCGCCGGGTAGAGCTGATGCGCAGCGTCGCCCGCAATAAAAACGCGCCCGGATCGGAAGCTTCCCGCGACGTGCATCGCGTTCCCGACGACAGACGATCATGTCATTCCGTGGAAGTTGAAATGGCTGCCGAAAACCTTCACTGCCCACTGACGGACCTCGCTCTCGCTCGGGGCGGCCGGATGCTCTCCGTGAGACATTTCGGCCAAAGGCACGGACCCGATAAAGCGCCGGCCGGCCGGGCCATCACCTGAGGCTATCACCAAGGGTTTGAACTCCCGGTCCCCCACAGTGAGCATAGCAGGCGTGTCTTAGTCGCAGTACCCATCGGAGAGCCATTGGTACCGTGTCGTCGTGGTGCCCTCGAATGAAAACCCGGCTGCCTGACGGACGGCGCTGTGGGTGCTGTCGCAACCTATGAGCCAGGACATTTCGATGGCTTGCGCATCGTTACTGACTATGCCATCAGGCAGGTCCGCGCTCTGGAACGTGGCCGTGGCGCCTGCTTCGGTCTGCCTAAAATCTGTGAACCGCCGACCACAGAGGAAGTGCACCCCGACCTCTTCACATCTCCGCAGCAGTATTGCCTCCGTGCAAGGCTGCGGGATGCTTATATTGAAAGGGTACTTGGTGCCAATCACTTCATAGTTGAGGGCCAGGAGCAGCGTGCCGCCCTCGACGTGGTTTATGTACAGTGGTCTGCCGATTTCAATAAAACGCTCGGCAATTCCTAAAATGCGGAAGACCTCAAGGCTGCTTGCGCTCATGCTGATGGCCTTGGACCACGTCCTTGCTGGGTCGTTAGCTGGCCTTTGATTAACTAGGAGGATACCGTGTGCTGGAACACCACTACAGTGAAGACTGAGGGTCATCGTTAGGCCGACAGGGCCAGCGCCGACAATTAATACCCTTGGACACGACATGACCTGTCTGGTGTGCACCGAAGAATCAGATGTCGTGCGGTGGCTGCTCCACGCGTCGTCCTCCCAAGGGGTAAGCACTATATATTTTGCCGAAAGATGAAATCAATGAAACCGAATCTCATGATTGATTCTTCCCACTTATGTGGGTGGCTTATCAATGATATTGCTTTGCTTGTCGCCCGTTTTGAGTTTGAACTTCGAGGTCTGAACCCACCAAAACCTAATTATGCTCCAAAATGCAGCACCTGGCTTCCAAGCAGGAAATTGAAGAAGCGCCGATTAGCGTAGCGGGCGTCAGGGTCGCCCACTATGCTGCTAAAACTACATTGTACCATAGTGCAACGTCGTCCCACAGCCGTTCAACTGTTTTTTGCACATGTGGTCAAATCGTCCTTGGACAGGTTTGGGAGAGCCTGGCATTATTCGGCCCATGTATACATTCCTAAAAGTGACTGGGCATAATTATATCCAAAACCACCAAGGGTTTGAAGCCTCCACGGGCAAAAAAGAGGAAATATAGATGGATACTATGAGAAGCAAAGGAGGAATGAAGGAGATGCAAAAAGCGAAATGAAGGAGAAGTAAAGGGTGAATGAAATCAAGTCAAGGGCATAGGCCCCCAAGTCAGATAGTCCCACGATCAAGCTTGAAACAGCTTACGACGAATAACTGGCCCTGCCCCTTCGTTTGAGCCACGCCTGGCTGATGTCTGCACATCGGCAGCCGTACCGGCCTTCTGTGCCTTCCAATAACTGTCCAATGCCTCATTCACCTCCGCCACATGACTGTACGGGTCATCCTGGGCCATCTCTGTCACTGCTTCTGCAATCGCCTCGTCAGAAAACAAACCTGTCCTCGCCTCGAAGTCACCAGCACCGAACGCTTTAGCTCTGAACCTCGGCTCCATGGGGTCCAAAAAGATCGTCGTGTCATTGTAGCCCCAGTTAGTCAAAGCTGTCACGTTGAATGCAGCCATCATGTCGTGGTCTTCGTGGATGAGGTTGTGGCAATGGAACATGTACACGCCATCCCACGGCGCGTAGTGCGCTTCGACGATCGCAGTCTCTCCCCTCCCGAGCCAGACCACGTCTTTGAGTCCAGCCGCCTCGTACGGCATGACAGCGCGGTTACCATCCGTCCTCGCCAAGACTCGGAAGTCAACAAGATGAACATGGATGGGGTGGGACCAGCCATCGCTGGAGTTCTCCAGCTCCCAGATCTCGGTCGTGCCTCTTGGCACATTGGCCAGGACTCGATTTTCGACATCAGCAAACACAACTTTGTTGATCTGCCACTCGCCGTTGGATCGGTGGAAGCGGAAATGGTGATTGATGGTATTCGGGGTGTCAGAAGTGGGAAATGGGATGGACGAGCGAAGGATGTCCGGCACGGAAGACGTATCCTCGACAGGCGTTGACGAGACAATGAACCGCATGACCTTGTCTGTGTTCAGATAATCATCATCCGTTCCGATTCCTCCTGCCTTGGGGAGATTGCGAAGCTCGACAGCCTTGCCGGCATACTGTGTAAAGTCAAACACAATCTCATAGCGCTCAGCCATCGAGATGTACTGACACAATATTAGAATCCATAGTAGTAAGCAAAGTAACTGCCGCGCTGGGACTCACCAAGTCGGAGACCTGGACTGGACTTCCGAGGAGACCAGCATCACTCGCAATCACCTTGAAAGGAAGTTTTCCATTGACATTGGAACTCAAGGCGAAGTAAAGAGCAAATGACCTTGAAACAGCTGCATTTAGGAACCGGAGCCTGTACTTCCTCGGCTCCACGTTGAGGAACGGCCATGGCTGTCCGTTTACGTGGAATACGTCGCCCCAGAGGCTGTCCGTTTCACCATTAGTGGAGAACAGTGTTCCGTCGTCATTGTACTGCTTGGAAGACAAGATGAGAGGTATATCGTATTTTCCGTATCCTGACGGAAGGTTCAGTGAATCCTCTGCAGAATCTGTCAGGATGTAAGCGCCTGCTTGACCAAAATAAGCATTTTCGGCAGTCTTTATCACCAATCATTAGCCACAGCTACCACATTGTCTCAGAGTGAGTCAACTCACATGGTGAACAGCATGGTCGTGATACCAAAGCAATCTGGCGTTCTGCTGGTTGGGGTAATAATAGTCCTTGAACTCCCCAGGGGCCGTCACATCCTCTGCCCATCCGTCGAACGGCGCTCGGGAGTAAGACCCATGCAAGTGCACCGAGTTCGCGATTGCAGCATTGTTGATGAACCTGACCACGGATTCCGTTCCGCGTGGAATCATAAAGGTTGGTCCCGGAGACATTCCATCGTATCCGACCAAGTTTGCGGGGCGCAGATTTGGATAGACGGATTGAGTGAAAGGCTTGATCTCTATTTCGTAGTATTGAATGTCTTTGCCGGTAACTGGGTTGGTAAGAATTCTTGGTGATCAAAAATTGTTAGTAGATAGACTGTTAGGTTTGAAGGGTGCGTTGGTTGATCTTACTTTGTAGGCTGCTTGACCGGGGGAATCGGCAGAGGCACTTTGTAGATCAAGGAGTACTCGGGGCTTAGCCAGTCTTTGGCTTGAATCGAGATGACCTCTTCGGGAGTGTCCTCGACAATACTAGCGAGAGCTTGCTCCTCTTCTGGAGGAATATCATAGACCCACTGAGTCTCCTGAGAGACGATGAGTTTGGAAAACAAGGACAGACACACCACCACAAGTCGTAGACCATCTGTTGACAACATAGCAAACAGTATGATTGCGAGACCGAAGTGCCGTGATGAAAGATATATGCAATTCCAAATTGAAACCCACTGGCTCAGAGAAGACAAAGATGAGATGAAGTATGAGTTGCTGTCTGAGGAGCTATGTGCCAGGGCATAACCAGAGGGGGTAAGGGGTTTTATAGAAAACATCATTGACGCAAGCTTGGCCACAGGAATAGTCATAGATTGTCTCGAGGACCATGGCACCTCGTGTTGCCAGTTTCTGCTCGAATGCGGTCCACCGCAAGGACTCTTCACCAGTCAGTATGTTCAACGGTGTGGTTGCCTCTTCCCCACCAACCACGAGTCACGAATCACCCTGGCATCGTTATCATGATCCATTCTTACAGACTATCGTGACGTCGCGGGGGCCACGAGATCGTTATCATGGGGTCATTCCTTCCATGCGAGTGGTTAATAGTCACTGTCACGCACATATGCATACCGGCGTGGTTCTAGAGACGAAAACGGCTATCAAGGCCGGCGGGAAGTGCTATTGTATGTTATGGATCAGGAAAATAAGACCGATAGGAGCGGTGACTAGTTAGTTAAGAGTAGCATCAGACTTTGACTTGCTTAAGTGGGCCTGAAGATTGCACCATCCGTGCAGAGGGATATACAATCGCCACAATGTTGTTCGTCTCAACGTCCAAGCACGCAACATCCACAGGTGGGGCACCACACTGATTGAATAATGCAATGCTACCTATAGAGGAAGTAACGTTTGACGGGAGAAGGACCTCTACCATTACCGACTTCTGCTGAGGCAATCCAAAGAAACATTAGTAGGTACACAAACAAGTTCCTCACCTCGGTGTGTTGGAAACATCGATAGCCAAGACAGCTGCCTCTTTACGTTCGTAATGCCCCATTGAGGCTAGAGATATTCAAAGAACAGACTATTCAGGATTGTTGGCGCTTCGTACACAACAAGACTTTCTAAGACTATTTACCCCGACAGCCAAGTCTTTACCGATGTGGATTCACATGGGTGTTGAAACCAATATTTCTCGAATGGTCCGTCGTAAATGCTTGGCCTTGGTCATAGATAATCAGCTCCGGGGGCTTCTCAACCCACCCATACTGAAGGCCGTACACCGCGTGCCTTCAAAAACCAACACCATGCGAATCGGGGTCGATTCTACTGGTCAGAACCCTAGACCGTGTTGCACCCGGGAGCGGCTCCGAGCAGCGCAACCCCTGCCACGACTGGCAGGAGGGCCTCGACGGCCGTGGTCGCGTCCGATCCTATGCCGGATGTGACCATGTGGCCAGTGATTCCTGGAGGATGGTGGCCTTTATTGCCATTCACACACCTACCATCTGCGGTCCAGTGTTGCAACTCCGCACTTGTAGACCCCCACGCACAAGTACCAGATGGCCTGGAATAGTCTACCATCCTACCTCATCCTTTAATGTCGAGTGCTCAGAAGGTGCCATACAGGCTCTTGGGAGAGTTTAAAACTTTCCGAAATTGAAAACCACTACCATGCACTACTTCTCAGGGCCTCGGCCAGGTGTGATTACAGACGTGCGGCTCGAGTGAAATTCTTCCAAACATATTCAGCGCCAAGTGCGGAGCCTCGATTCATTGCCAGAGTAGTACATGAGAAATATGGGTACAGGTAAGTAGTACTGGCCGCCATGGGCATAACCTTATTTGCACGACACGAGTAGGGATCTCTTGGCCCGCATGCACCGAATCCCCACCACGGTGGCAGTATCGCCAAAACTTGCCGTCCTCTAAAGCGACCTGCTCGCTTTCTCTATCCCTATATGCACCTATCCTGCAAGGCATATGCCGAGATTAATATACGACCTTTCTATTATTGGGCATCATTGCGGTGTGGAGGAGCCGCCGGGTGAATGATGATCTGTCACTATAAGCCAGGATCGAAATCTACGTGAAAAAGAAGATGAAGAGCGCTCATGATCTGGGAACGCAAGGAAAACTAGTGCATATGCGTGACATATCTTCGAGCACGGTAGCCCTTTGGTCAAAAATTAAATTTCGGGAGCGGGAGATGCACCTGGGCACCCCTGGGCAGGTACAGATATCTTTAGCCTCTTCGCTTGAACAAACCTTACTACAATTTTACTTAAATATTATACGCAGTCATGTGATCCAAGTGTGATCTGAAGTTCACTTCAGGCCCCGCTTTCTTAATTTATAAAGCTGTACAAGTATATCTAGCGGCGGTGGGCTTGTGGCAAGATGACCTAGCTTCGCCCCACGGGGAGATTGAATCAACAAAGGACCGTACATGGGAAAGCCGAAGAGTCCGGATCACATGGGATGAAAGTGTGGCAACCACTTGGCAAAAACACGCGCGCGGTCTGCCATTTCTGCTCTAAGTACTCTTCGCTTCGAAGACCGCGCTAGGCCGGCCGAGATGGCCCGGCCCACACCTCGCTAGAGCACACGGGGACTTCCGTTCACACAAAAGGCTTGACCGGTGTGGCGTTCGTCACCATAGCGCTAGTATGGGAGAGTATTGTGCTATGGGAATAGCTTCCCAACATGACACAAGATTCTCTCGAACCCAGAGCAACGGGTTTAGCATCGCATGGAAGTTCCAAGCGAGCCAAGATCGCCAAGGCTGGGGCGGGATTGCTTGGCCTGCACCGTATTCAGGGCTTCTCATCCAAAAAGGCACGTCCCACATTTTGGGGTAGCCCTCGCTCTCGGGAAGACCAGGGAGGTCCATTCGCTTGCCACTGTACGTGTCGACAGAGCATCCATGAATGCCCTCGACGTCGGGGCAGAGATACGCACGCGCGTGTGCCAAGCGCTTGCACGGGCGGGCAAGATGATTCAGGTGATATCTTGGGTCGGGAATTCAGCAAACCAAGATTACGAATCATTACCAACAGGCAGGAAAGAAATTTCCAAGAGTCTCATGACCTTAGCTCAACATGTAATGCTACGGAGGGGGGAGGAGAACACCAGAACAGGACATCGTGATGGCTTGGCTTTCCATGAAAATGGCTCACCTCGTATCCATTAGGGTTAGGAAGGGTAGTCCGATAGTTTACCTAGCTGCGAAAGAGCCGGTGTCGCCTCAAAATTGGGAACAATCGCGAGGTGGATGCCTATCTGGTTAAGCGAGTCTTCCGTTGTTGAACCCGCGATATTATAAAAGGGGCTTTGGTAGCTTGTTGACGATGAGTATTTGCCTCTGTCGGTACCATCACTCGACCATCTGGCTTCAAGAGGATTCCATTCTGCTCCAGCTCTTGGCCAGAGGCATTCTCACTGTTCAGTGGACAAGCCGGTCCTCGCCCTCTACGCCGACACAATCACTACACATCAAAATGTTGCCATACCTCTCCTTTATCTTAACGGTCCTCGGCCTGCTTACCCAGCTGTCACATGTACACGCCCAAGATGCGCCCTTGTTGATCCAAGGATCTTTCGAGGACGGATCCGTTGCCGACGATACATACAACAGTGGTGGATCTATCACCGTCAATGGATTCACCATGAATGTGCCCAAGAATCTTCTTGTGCAGTTCCCCGCAGCCTGGGTCCCATGGAGGGACTTCGTTGCTAGCAAGGCTGACTTTCTTGGGTTTGAGACCTTGGTAAGTGGAAATGTCTTCTTTCAACCTCAGACCCGACCTAATATACTAACGTACGTCACAAGGTAATGGGAAACACTGTAAATGGTGTGCCTATGGTCGCTCAGATCCAGATGTACGAGTTCTTTGAAGGACTTGCCAGTGGCTTCATTGAATCACTAAATTACGCGGACGGGAGCATGAAGATCCAGAACGGGCCCACCGTGCGAATTGCTGACCGTAACGCGGTATTCTCCGTTGGTTATGATGCAGCGCCTTTTATGAACGCGGACGACTCTAGTCCCAGCATCTCGTCCTTCTCTGGGTTCCCAATGTGCATCCCGAGAAATCAGACAGACCCGCTTTGCCCGCTGACAAACCGCCCATTTGCTGGACCTGGCACATTGTTAGTATTTACACAATAGCCCCCAGAACTACGGAGATGAAACTTCCTAACCTTTCTTTTCTCTCTAGCACTGCTCCTGACCCCCTCGCCATGGCGCCTTTCCAGGTTGGAGACTTCGTCACATTCAGCGGATTCCGACGCAGCAGTGAGGTGATTGCGTTCAGTATTGTTGCCCAGAATGTTCAGATCAATACCTTGGGTGACATTGTGTACCTCAGGATGGAGCTCGGCCTCCTGGGCATCGACAATCCAAGCGCAAATGCGGAGATTGCAGAGTCACGGGTAAGTGAAAGATCAGAAATAGCCTACATCGGTCGCACGATCACTGACCAGTATCCGCATAGTTCATTGGTTTTACGTCCAACAACCGAGCCACAGTCTCCCTGTATGCGATGGACGTCAACCCATGTACCGGAGCCATCACCAACCGCATCATCGCATCCGTCGGTTTGCGGGGAGGGAGAAACGCACAGAACAAGTTTGAATACCGCAGCGAAATCCTGTCGCGCTACACACGAGAGTTCTTCGTTGTGGCGGAGATCGACGGAATTGAGAAGACGATCCTGACCAAGAGCAACATCACTGCCGGGACCTACGTGCAACCAGTCAACACCTGGATTCAGGGCGAGCAGGACGTCCCTGGTGTGCCCCCCGTGCCGCACGACTTTTCGCAGATGGCATTCCTGACCCAGGGTGTGGGCCCTGATGCCAATGGAAACATATGGGGACCGATAAGCCCATTCCCCCAGACTGGTGTCATCGCCAACCCCCCTCAATGCAATGCCGCGAGGGAGACCGCTCCCGCAGGTGAGTAATTAGATGCGTTATTCCATTTCCATTTATATTGTTCACATAACTGATATTATGCGATGTCAACATAGTCGCAGTCGAGAAGAGAGGCACCACTGGGCGTTGGTATGGGCGGGCCCGCGCTGAAGCTATTGCGGACGCCGATAACAAGGGAACCACAGATTCTGTCCTATTCGTTGCTTCCGACCAACTGCAAGGTGTATATTAAATTTTAAAGCCATCGGTAAAGGATTCAAGAGTTTACATATGATCACAACTACTTTGACACAAGCTGTTGGGTACCCTGACCCAAGGGCACGGCATGTAAATAAAATGTTGACAGCTATTCCTATTTGTGTTCAGATAGTCCCCCCTCCCGCCAATTCATCAGTGTGTACTTGAAATTAAATGCCTAAACCATCTCGTCTAAGTCACTAGTGTCACCCCTCCCTCTATTCCGCCTGCGGGTGGCTTTCAGCGCTGCGTGCTATCACGCTGCAGCCGGCCCGGGTGCAGCAGATCTCTGAGGAACATATCCGGGATAAGCCATGCCCATGATTGTATTGTACTCATCCACGTCTCTCCTTTGATCACAGAAGGCTCTAAGAGCTCGCCTCATCACCTCAGAGTCCCCTAGAATCCGCGTTATTTGGCTTCTCAAAGACGCCAATTCTCGGTCTCTCGGAGCTTGCCCATCCACAATCGAGCCGGCCGGCGGCTGATCCCGATTTCGCTTGACCTGAAACAGGACAGTCAGGACTGCTCTCAGATCTCCTGCTTTGAGCCTATCCCTTGCCGATAGATCTTGCTGGGTTTGCACGATATCGTTCATGACCCCAATGATGCGGTTATCAATCCCAGCGTGGAGTCTGAGGAGATTTAACCACTCCATAAGAGTTTCTTCAAGTCCCGGATCATCCAAGAGCGCCATTTCTCTGATTGCAGCGTTCTCGACACTTCTCGACAATCCCATCATCTTCATTGCAATTGGCACGCCTGGGAAAAGCTCTAATGGTGTTTGGGTGACCGGGTGCTGAGCGTAATGGTCACCTAACATGACCAAAAGACTTTCAATGTGGCTTGTGGTGACGAGAATGTCTGAACACATCTGCTGCGTGTCCTTTCTGAGACTGGTGAGGGACTCAATCGAGGAATTGATCCGCCGTCGCGCAGCACTGCTGAGAGCCGCCGCGCTCGTCTCAACGGTATAGATAAAACGGGCCTCCCAAGGCGCGGAGATGTTCTTCCACTCAAATTGGCCATTCTGGTTATGGTTCGACGCCACCACGTCAACAGTATCGTTAACTGAGTTTCTCATATTGAGAAGACTTTGGCGGAGGAATTGGATGTATCTTCTATGCATCTTTATCCGTTCCGCGCGACCCTTCAAAATGTATTGGGCAGCAATAGCTTGAGAATACTGAATTTGGACTCCCAATTGCCCTAAAATGCAAGTTCAGTCTATAAATTGCGCTCAATGTGTCAGAGATGGACTCACGATTCAATTCCATGAGGTTGGTAAATAGTTGGCGAACTGCGTTCAAAACATCGTCTACATCGTCTGCAGAATTCTCAGATAGAGGATGTTGCATGTTCTGTATCAAAATAGTCCAGACTCTATCGAACGTTCGCGTACATTTAGTTCCCAAGTTTTGTATTTGAAGGGCAGTGTTTGGCCACGTTTTCTTGTCATAGTGCAGTCTATTTCGCAGAAGTTTCCCTACGGCTGCCTCGCGCGTCAATAGCGACATGTACTTCAAGATAGCGTATTGATTAGAGCAGGTAAGTCGGTTAATAGCGTAATTGAGAACAAATTCGACAGCGATTCTGGTGCGAAATACAGACGTAAGGTAGGGAAGAGCCTCCGACGCAGCCTCATCAGCTCTCATACTGGTACTGAACTGAGCGGGATCTGTCGAATGTATCGGCTGCTTGAATGCCTGATGTCCAAACTTTGCGAAGTCCGTATCCCACCATGATTGATACATGAACCTTGCTAATTCACTGACAGGAATAGGTGTGAAGAAGTCGTACGGTGAGTTAGGAGGATCCAAGAGGTAAGTCTCATAGCCTCCATAGTTTGCGAATGGTGCATACCTACCGGCATCGACAGCTACTTGATTCTGCAGGTGGATTTTTGGGTGCATCCATGGACAGCTAACCAGGTACATAATCGGCGCCGCAAAATCATTGGTCCTTCCTGTCATTGCCGAAGGTTGAGGCAGCGTGTCGAATCCAAAGAACTAGGGTTGGGCCTCTGTCAGCTATAAAAGTAGTTGTAAGGGGCAATCGGGTAATACCTCTTTTTCCAAGCTCTTTCCCTCTTCCATTTGTGTATCTTCTTGGAAACTTTTTTCTTTGTCAGCTCTGCAACAAATACAAGGTGGATTGCCCAGGATAGGGGGGCACATATTCCAGCTGGGTTTGGGAACTAGTTCTGCGCATTTTGGCAATGGCGACAAGAACGCGCACCAAAGTCAGTCGCAGAACAGCGGAAACTCACAAATGTTGTTTTAAATTACGATAATCTATGGATTGAGACCCTAGAAGTTGAAGATTGTTTATAACTTCTTGGTTGAATGCCGTGCCCGGAGGTGGATTCCAGGGCGGGTCTACCAAAATGTCGCCGTACGTATTTAACATCTGGAGAGAGACTGGAAGTTCCGCCAGTAAGCATGAATTCCAACCCGAGGCGCTCCTTATGAGATCTCCCGAAGTAAATGGAAAGCTAAGGGTGCCGAAACAGAGAGGTGAGATTATTAAACTTGGCTTTACTTACCTCGAGCCGCGTGCTGTGTCATTGACTCGTCAGCGGAAGATTCGCACAAAGTTTAAATAGTGACATTGGCTCACAGCTAGTTCGTGGACCATTGTTTTGGCCACATAGTAACTGAGAGCCAGCTTCTCAGACACCGAGTACTGTGGTGCCAGGAGTGGCCAGATGTAATTTGCCTTTAAAACTATTCGAATCCACCGATCATCTTTTCTTTGAAAGCCCCCATCAATGGTTACACCACCATTGAGCGCTGTGTCGCCACGGCCGAATGACCAATGCAGTGCTGTTTGTTGAATTGTTAGCTACCATCTGATGAGTCGAAGGTAAAGGATGTCACGCGCATCTCTTCAGAACTTCCATTGTAGCTGCAGCTGAATCGAAATTTAGATCCATCAACGTCCTTGCTGCAGGGTACATCTTGTCCCGATCGACATCATACCATACAGCGGTATATGGCCTATACCGAGGGTGCATCTTCATCGCTTGGGTACGGCCATCCCTTTCTCCGGGAACAGGGCGCATGTGGTAGACGCTCAGAATAGAATTCCAGAACGGATGGTCGCTCTGCATCAACCTGGTAGCCATTTGTAGTGCTGGCTGCAGTGCGTTCCATAATTCATCGTTACGCTATGTCATCATGTCAGGCCTCTGAGCAAGTCATTTATAGGGACATTGGGGAGCTGCAGCCCTGAGCTGCATACTTGAACGTCCCAGGGCTTTTTTTCACCGTTGAGATTATAGAACGAGGTTGTGGTGAAGTTGTCATCCCTGTCCCTCTCAGGCAAACGGTTTATGGGCTCTTGGGTCCATTTGTCTCTTGTGAACAGACTGGCAATAGTCAGGACATAGCCTGCGAAGCAGAATGTTCCTATTACTCACTGGTGTATGCTACCCTTCAAGTCGGCTTCCTGGAACCACTGGCTCGGATCATAGGCGCCTAGATTGACCAGCTAGATGATGTCAATGGTTGAACGACATATTCAATTAGTGGGGTTATCCAACCTCTTGAGAGGTGTACATAGAAAAGAATAGGGACTGCCAGCTTTGCTCAAAACCCCATTGAAGCTGATTGTTGTCCGGGGTTCTTGGGGTCAGTTTTGAACGAGCCTCAGAATTCTCGTTGAGGCTAGGGTCTGGGTCACGGTAGATTCCAAAGCGTCTGTGAAACATTTTTAACCTGAGCCTCCCCTTGAGAACATGTGCTGAGACTCACTTCGCATACTGGGTAACGGGAGGGTCGTTCGGCAATATAGCAGGGCGCATCATCTCCCAAATACCGCCTGTTCTTCGTGCCTTTTCCGACCCATGCGCCCTTAGTACTACTGCATCATTGTATTCAGGGTTAGAAAAGTCGGGGACGTAGTCCTCCCAAGCGGCGATGCCAGCTTGACGAGGAACCCATTGCTCTCTGGCGAATGGAGCGAATGTCAGTTGGACCCCAGGATACTCCCAAGGAAGGTCCTCCAGATCGACTTCTCTTGTACTGTCTTCATCCTCTGACTGGTATTCGTAGTGCGGCACAGCCACATTGGAGGGTTGTTGCGCCGCCATGTCTCACGGAAGATCTGAGCGCTCGCGAGTAATAATACTACTCAAGGGATTTCAGGAAAACGGGAAATTGTCAATTGAGCGGCAGCGATGAAACTGAAGCGGATGCAATGGCCGATATTAGACAAGAGAATGGGATTATGAGAAACCCGTACAATGATGCTCACCTTGAATTTTCAGCGCGTCTTTGTGTCACGGGAATGGCTAGCATGGAAGTCTTCTAAACGGCTGAAAATGTTTCTCCGCTGGCCGTTTCCGGCGGGATCAATGCCGCCTGCTCTACTCGAACCATTTGTGCGGCCCCACATCATTGCTTCACCTTATATTCAGCACAGATTCCTTTGTTAGCAGCGATCACTTGACTCAGAGAAAGGGCGGAACCAGTCAAAGGGTTTCACATTCACACATGTAGGTACTGTCGCTCCTCAATGTGAACGTTGACAAAGCCTAAGCTGGACGAAAACATATCGGAACAGTAGAAGTAGTTAACCAACTACTGGCCCAGCTTCTGACGTGGGCCAGCTCAACGCATGCTGAAATATCTTACTGAAATTCCTCCTGTAACCCGTAAACCAGTATACCCCTTTGAATCATTCGCGCTAGAAATATGCAGGCGCCTAGGTATGTTAACTGAACTGCGAAATGGTTGGATATACTGATGTGTCTCGATTGTATCGCGCTCCCCCCGACTTTTATGCTATGCAAGTTACCTTCGAGCCGTTATTCATCGGTCCTGTTAAAGTTCCCACCTGTAGTGGCCCCGTTGGGTCAAACTGCACCTGGCTCCCTCGTTGGCAGAATATTGATACCTCCATAGACCTTGTTTCCCGCCGTTGCAACAAGATAAACTTCGGCATGAATCCAGTTGATATGAACAATGAATGGCATGAGGATCTTGAACTGTCAACAGGAGCTGGATTTTTTCATTGATCAATGGTAAAGATCCATGTAAGCAGGGTCATTTTAATATATTCTAGCCATGGGATGAGTGAAAAGGTCAACGAGCACATTTTTCTGAGGACCACCACATGGAAAAGAAAAAGTAGGAAAAAGTTTTTTTTAAAAAAAAAGTAAAACGTAGAAAGAAAAAGAAAGAAGAAAGAAAGAAAGGAAACCTGGTTTAGTCTGAACTAGGTGATGCCTTTGCCCTGCTCAGAGTGGAGAATGCGGAATCACCCTTGTTTGAGGTCGCCACTGGAGTCTGGAGTCTCTTCTACACTGAAAATCTGGCCCCGATACACCCGGAACTTAGCAGCATTGACAGTGGACCATTTTTGAACATCATCTTCAGCAAAGTAAAACTGGAGCCCAAAGCAGTCATCATTGATGAACTTGAGGGTTGCCTGGCGCATGTGAAAACGGAGAAGCAAAGGACGGCTTCCGATTGAACTCAGCCTACTTGACAAATCAACCATTATCCTTCCAAATTACCATTTTGATTCCGGCTCTCTAATTATAGATTGCGTGCAATATGGGTTCGGAGGACATCCAGACAAATGCCAACATTGGAGCAAAGGTTGCGCCCCCGTTCAAGGTGAGAACTAAGTATACTAGGACAGACATCTGAATTCATACAAATCGGCACTTATTAAATGCATTAAACTCTGAAACTACTATTTCAACATACATACCACCGTCTAAAATCTTTTAATACCCAACTTCATATCTCTGGAAAGACTCTGACGGGTGCCAGCATTGGCTTGTTGCAAAATGAACCTTGGAAGCCTGTATAGCCTGAATGTAGCAATTCCACAAGAACTGAATATAGGGGAGCTCTCCTAGGAGAAGTACCTCAATTTTGCCACTATGCAATCCATTCCTGCTTGTGGTGAGGTTGCTGTGCTTGGCTTACAATAGAAAGATGATAATACTAAGAGAGAGGTGCACATTTATTATCACAGCATCTCATGAATTCTAAATACAAAGCCTAGTGCCGTAAATCTATGTGTCATAAAGCTAGTAGATTTGAGAATCTACGAAGGGCCTGCCTGGAGGTGCCCCCCCCCCCTTTCCTTTTTTTTTTAAAAAAAAAGAGGGGGGTTATGCGATCGGATCAAGAACTACACCAACTTAGGCTACTGCCTGGTTCGTCTTGGCTGCTACGTCATCCAAGCTAAGTGAACAGTGATTAGAAACCCCAGGTTGGAAGTGAAAACGCGTCACTCCACGTACATAACATTAACAGTGGAGGCAACCGGCCGAGACTAGCATCCTTAGTTATCATTGGCAAACGCATGAGCCCGCACGCGAAAACACGGAACGCTAAGTAGGCATACATAGAACGGCCAAGGCTTAGGTATGTAGTAGAAGGCCAGACTACCCATCGATCCGTCTGTCTACAGATACTTCCCTCATTGTTTTTGCAGCGAGACCAGGGTGGGAAGCATTGCAACGGTACATATGCTACACGCTGCAAACGTATGCCGCAGCAACCCACCGCACAGAGAACATGAAAAGTGGTTGTCTCAATCCAGATGCCATCACATTCACTTCTGTTGTTGCGTTTGTTGGTGATTCCGAAATATTTCCAGGAACAAATGCACGAGGCATTTATTGACCAATATCCCGCCATTACGTGTCTCGGTCGCCTGCGCAGCGCCATTGTCGCCGGTTCAGCATCAACGCACGCAAATACGAGCAACGGCCCGAGTCTGGTTTGTTTCCCGGGTGCCCGCGCCAATCGATCTACTGCAATGTCTGCCGACCTTTAGGGTACGTACCATCATAACCCAAATCCTTACGAGGACGTATCCGAGCAAATGCAGCTTCCCATGGCCGGACCGCGACGTGGCCCGTCATTATGCCCATTATTATTCGGGCCCGGGGTCTTTGTTGTGGCATCACAAACGGACAATATGCTGGTGCTTGACAACCCCCCTCCCCCTTACCGCCCAAGAAAACATGCCGTCTCTCACCGGTGACGCTCGTGGGAAGTACAGCATATGCACCAAAATTATAGACCTGTAGCAAACATTCGCTCCAAAGTGGTCAAGCGCGAGCAAGGGTCTGCGTCTGGAACTGACCCCTCATTGCTCTGTTCGTAGCTGCTATGAGCTTTTAGCTCCAGTCCTCGTCAGCCGGCCGCAGGAACAATGTATGCATAATAAAGGCACATGTCAAATGACCAATGTGGCATTGCCGGGCAAGCTCGTGGTCTATACAATGAAGCTTCAGGATTGGCTAGATCAGCACTCCGCCGACAGTGCTCCCCATGATCCCCGGCCTAGGCTGTACACCATCATGACGGGATGTCGTACTAAGATTTGGCGCTGCGTGTGAGCGGCACCCCAAACTTAGTTTAGTGGCGGCTGTGACAGCCAGCGGGCCGATGTTGGTGCGCTTCATGTCGCCCTGGGCACGCCGTTTGACGCTGTCACTACAGAGCCGCCTCTCCTCGCAACCCATGTGACTCCATCAGGCCGCCATTCCCGCCCATATTGAAAGCTACAGCTCATCAACGGCTTCAGGATATTGTTTTAGTCAACCTGATTCAGCACATTTGCGTGAAGGAGGCCGGCATATGATCAGCCCACTGGGCAGAATCAATTCTCCGAACACCGCCTCACTGTGTGTCCTTGTCAGCTTGTCTTTCGCGCGGAGACATTACTTCGACAGCCGCCCCATCACACGAGGGACACCCCGCCAGGAGCCTGGCTACTGCCCGGGCCTCAGGATATTGTAAGCACAGCTCACCTGCCACAACGACTTGTGGAGTGTCCATATAAAAGCGACGGCAAAACTACCCAGACACAAGATCTGAGACCAACAACGGCCGAGACTCTGGACTCATATGATCGTCATATGCGTTGCACCCTCTCGGGCGCCTCCCCGGCGATTGTACGCATCGGTCTCGGTCTCTGGAATCGCATACTGACGGCCGCACCAGACAGAAAGGCCTCAAGGGTTCCAATCAGGTGCCGAGGGGTTCATTGAGCCCTTATCACCACCACGTCGTTTTGACTCGTGGGTATGTTTATGCTCCTCATGCCGCTCGGTGGCGAGTTGCCGTGGCGTCTTCCAAAATCCTCTTATTTCATTTGTCTCACACGTGTCAATAGATTTAAAAGGAGGCCAGTATCGGTACTCGGGTTGGCAAGACAGACAGTGCCTGGCTGCTTTGACCATCTCTCATCCGGCGAGCCCCGTCTGACAAAAGTACCCAGAAGTGCCCCTCGTGACGCCGTGGTCGCTTCTGTCCTTGGTTTCTGGTCCAACCAGTTTCCAGCACTGGAACGCTGCGTCGCACGAACAAATCAGTCTCGAGACAGTTGCATCTCCTGAGGGCTCCCCCCCCCCCCACCCGCGGACCCAGACTGCCTGCCTGTTCCCGCCATCGGCTTCCGGGCTGTTGGCCTCCCTGGGCTGGCGTACAGGCCACCTTCGTTCTGCGCACTGCGCGACACAACACATGTGCATCGCCGCGCTTGGCCACAGGTTTCCTGCCAAGTGAGCACCCGGCTCGGACCTGCAATATAAGCATTTTTCGACCTCCGACAGCCTAGGCTGCCCTCTTTATCGCCGCGCCACGGGCAAGCACATCGGCTGCCCCTGATCTGTGCCAGGTTGCCCCATGGGATGCGTCGACCAGCAGGAAGCCTTGCGCACGGCTCGCTGCCTCCCCAGCATCTGATGATAATAAGCTTCATACCGGGCCCTCGTTTCACCACCAGAAAAGACACAATCTCGATCCCGGCGGAGTTTCTGTATCACCGGGACTCTAGGGCGGTCGTCTCCAGCGATACTGTCTGAGTCCCGAATGCCGTCTCTCGCTGCGCGTCGCCATTGCATAGCCAAGGAACCTTCCTGTACGCCACTCTCTCGAGGAGTTCGGTCACGGCCGTGTGGTCTTCGATTTTCCCGCGTTTTTGGTTGCGGGTGTCGGGGCAGGGCTTTGTCACTCTCACAGGTCTCCATGTGCTGTGTTCTGAACGGCGTCCTGGGGATTGATATTAGTCAGTAGCCTCCAAGGCCTTCTGATAGTCGTTTCCATCATCATCCCTTCCATTAATTTGCATCGTTTCATGCACGTCCGGGCACCGCGTATTCCCTTCCAGTCAAGACACGCCCTGGGAGAAGTTAGCGTTAATAGACGCCATGATCACGGGTCATGACGACCTCCCGCCACGGCTTTCATCCCTACCCAACGTGCCTACTAATTACCTACCACACCCTTCTCCCGCTGCACATGGTGTGGCTTTTTTGGACGGGTCTTGACAGCACACATCCGAACTCTGATAGCCATAGGCCGGTCACATACCCGCTCCTGCTTGGCGACTGCCAACAGGTCCACGCTACTACTAGTAGAGCTTAGAGACAAGAGTCTCCCAGGCCGGGTGCCCGACCACTCCTGGGTCTTGGTGGCGGCTCTGTTCCTCCTGGATATATTTTCATGCACTTGATGGGATCGGCACAACCCCAGTCTTCTAACGACTATCGATGGACTGGTCTAGTTTGTCACCCAGGAACTAACCCCTTGACCGGCCACACCATCATCAAACAAACAACACCATCAAACTACCACCCACACAAGGGGTAAACAACCCTTGTTTGTTCTTGGCGTTTCTGGGGATTTTTTTTGGGCATACATTACTTATCCCAACACATATCCCTCTGTGATTTGTGCCGCCCAACAGCCGTTATGGACGTACCGCTGGCTGAGGACCGCGAGTTCGCCATGTTGGATGACACGCAGATCAACACCCTCAACTCAGTCGAGCGCATGGGCGCAACGCTGTCGCTCTTCGGCATCAGCCTAATTTTTATCAGCTTTGCTATATTCAGGCGATTGCGGACGATCCCAAACACCTTTATTTTCTTTGCATCCGTTGCCAATATCGGCGCCTGCGTCGCCTGTCTTATCGCGTACGATGGGATCCGGGCTATGCGCCAGGATCGCCAGTCCGCGCTCTGCCAGGCTCAGGGCTTCCTGTTCGAATGGTTCGTTGCCATCTTTATGACCGGCGCGCGAGAGCCAGGACTATGAGCTTCACCACCACTGACTCCCGTTCCCGCATGCAGGTTTATGCAGTCCGATCCGTGGTGGTCTTTCGCCATGGCGATCAACGTTTACATGGTGTTCTTCATGTCATTCAACCCAACAACTTTCCGCCAATACTTGTGGCTTTACTGTTTGATTTGCTTCGGGCTCCCGTCGATCCCATCGTTTGTCTTCCTTTTCCTACGCGAGAGAAGGGGACTGGTGTACGGAGATGCAGCGGTGAGTAACACCGTCCCGCGTTGCTCGAGCCACGCAGATCGTCAGTCCGCCGCCGTTGTTGCTCATATGACTGATAATCATCGTGGCGCCGCTCTAGCTGTGGTGCTGGATCAGCTCTGAATGGAATTCCCTCCGCATCTATTCTTACTACCTGCCGATATGGGTCTGCACAGTCTTATCTGCTGTCATCTATTTCGCTGTTGGCTATCACGTGTTCCACCAGCGCAATCAGTTGCGCAACCTGTCCCTGAGCAATCAGGCAAAAGACGCCGAGATGGACATTGAGGTTACCTGTGATTCCTCTGATGTTAGGGATTCAGCGGAGAAGGTACGTTACCCCGGCTTATTTGCGTATCGTCACTCCCGGTTGCCGAAATCCGGCTTGCCATCTCAAGCTCCTCACACCTTGTGCTTGTCTGCATCCCAACCATCCTCTCCACAGGGTGTGTCCCACAATTCCCTGTCACCCAACGGCAAACATGACAGTCCATGGCCCTACAAGCGCCGGATGACTGGGACTCGCATCACGTTAACTCGGCCCGAAATGGATACAATCAGCCCGGCGGCAGCCGCTTTTGTGGCCGTCTTGTATCCGGAGACTCCGTGATTTGAGACAAAATCGGGGTCTGGTTTCAGTCCATGGTGTCGCGAGCAGATGAGGGCAATCGCATCATGGCTAACGGCAATCTTGTCTCACCAGAATCTCACATGTCACGCCGGTCCGGGCTTCTACGGCACCGTCACAACCGAAGTCCAGGTCACCAGTGCTGCCATAGCAACGAGCCCAGCTCCTGCTTTCACGAGCCCATTTCTGGAGCCGCCGGAAACAAAGGACATCAACAGTGCCTCCAATGGGTCTATCGATACAGCACACTTACGAGTCGACACGTCGCTTGGACGAGAAAGACCTCTGAGACTCGCCACTCCTGCCCCGAACGCGCGTGGCGGGTTCTCCCCAATACAATCGCACTATTACCCATGGTCACGAGAGCCAGGCTCGGTTTCGCCGGCTACAGTCGATGTCCTCTCGCCCTCCACGACGCTCGTCAGTAGCAATGAGAGCAGTCCGAAGGCGTCCGCACGCGGCCAGGCACACAACTTTGAGAACATAAGCTTCAACGGCACGCAGTTCACCTCAACCATATCAGCCGGCTCGGTATCAAAGGACGGTTACGACCGCGATCCGTCGCCGACGCGGGCCCTGCCGCCCCTGTCCGCCCACGTCAGCCCCTGCAGCGGGGCCATGCGGCGACAGGCACCGGCAGCGCAGGTCGCGGGGTTGCGGAGGCGGCTGAACGTCTTCCAGCGAACGTCCCGGGGGGTGCGGCGCTTCGGCGTCAAGCTGCGCAACATGGACCCGGTGAAGCTGGCGTACCTGCGGACGTCGTTCGTCTTCGCCATCTCGGTGCTGGTTACGTGGACCCCGTCGTCCATCAACAGGGTCTACACGCTCGTGTACCCGGACCAGGCGTCGTACGGGCTCAACATCGCCGCCGCGGTCGTGCTCCCGCTCCAGGGGGTGTGGAACGCCGTCATCTACTTCACGACGTCGTGGAAGATCTTCCGGGAGGAGATGGAGGCCACGCGTGCCGGCCTGCGTGTCCTCGAGTTCCTGCGCCTCGACAGCGGCGCCGACAGGACGCGCCAGGGTAGCGGTACCGGTGGCGGAAGCTTTGCCATTGGTTCAACCATCCTGACGCCGCGGGGCGAGATGGGTCGTAACCGCCGTCTGGACGGCGAGAGCCGCGACGGGAACGATATGGAGCTGGTCAGCACGACGAGCCCACAGCGGCCGAGGCCGGCGCAGAGGTCGAGTACGATAAGGGTAACGACAAGCGGTCTGGGTGATTTCTCCTGATTTCTTCTGATATTGGCATTGTAAGTCGCAGATATGCCCCCGGGCCTTGAGACCATGTGCTGACCGCCGAATCTAGATGTTCTTGGCCCCCATTCCCCTAGTTCAAGAACGATAGCCGTTGAGCGCTACATTCACATATTGGGCGAGAACAAAAGGAAGAGAGAGTTTGGCCCGTTGGCTCTTCTCGAAAAGTACAGCTTTGATAGGCGAGTATATATATGCATCTTGTACAGGCTTGCCATATCGTTTGGCAAACACGGGGTCTGTGAGGTTGTCATGGACGGTGGGCGACTTCTGCAACAACATTATACACCCTCGTAATTCTGACACGTAATATTCTCCACCCAAAACATGCTCATTTCCACGCAGTGTGCCCGTTTCTCACTTTAACATGTGACGGATGGTTTCGACACTTGGTCTCGACCGTGCTGGCACGAGCAGCTTTGCTTCATCCTCTGCTCTCTCGCATGTTGTTACCTGGACATATGAGGGAATATTTATTCCAGGAGACTTTGGCAGTTCTTCACTCCCTCAAGTTGGTTGGCCGGCCATGTGCGGAGACAGTGCTACATCTCAACAATGAAGTGTAGTTACTGCATCTATTGCTCTCCTGTCTGATGTCACTAGTATCTCTTAAAGTAGAGTTTCCTGGTCAGAGGAAAAGTCGTTTCGATTTCTACTGCCTCAAGTAAGGCATTTGGGAGCCTAAATTTAGGGGATCCATCATAAACCGTATCTTCAAAGCGGTCAAGGTGATGTCCATTCTTGTACGCATCCGGCCTGTCTCGAGCCCCTTCTGACTCTATCGGAGTGCTTGGAAAGAACTCAGCAAGCACGTCGCGAGCGATAATCACCATGGCTTGTGATTGTGTTCATGTTGAAGGTATCCTGAAACTTATGCATCTCAATTAGAGTTGTGTGAAGAGCTAGGTGGAAGCACTCGGTTTGCATGAAACGGCGTTGAGATCGACTAGCAAAGCATACTCAATACTTCTCCAATAGCTTGGGTAGTCACGGGATATTTGAAAGTCGGGATGAAGGTATCTGCGTTTTTACTAGGTTTGACTCAAGCTGGCTTTATGACATCGTCTCCATCAGTGGTGTACACAACTTGAATGGGCAAATCTGTATCCGAAAACATTGATCTCTTGGCTGCACGGCCACCCCGGCCCAAAATTTGGGTTGCGACCGGCCAAGCCATTAGTCTATTGACCGAGGCCGTTTGTCCGGAGACCCTGCTAACTCAATTTCTGTCGCGACTGTGGCGACGTGAACGGAACTTCTCAGTCCCAGACACCGCTGGCGAGGCGCGCGCCACATGCAGGCCGAGCTTAATCCGCGCTTGTGGCGACGGGGAACTTCTCAGTCCCGAGCGCCACTGCATGTGTAGAGGCGCGCGCCCCCTCCGTGATTTCAAGCATTGATCGGCGGCCCCGGGTGAAATCAGCGGGGATGAACCCTTTGGCGGCGCGCGTGAGGCTCGTTGTTTCAAGGTCGTCCTGCGTTTAGTTAATTGATTTCCTCATTAATTAATCACCAATGTGGCCATGTGATCAGCGTAAGCTCACTCTCAAAACCGCCTCGCATGTTTCGTTTTTTGATATAACAGATTAAAGGTTAGGAAGTGGCCATGTCGCGTTCTGGAACTCCGGTGCCTTGGCATGGAGCGTACGTGCTCCAGTTCAACCTGGCCCGCCAAGCTGAGAAGACTGTCACCATGGCGTTCAACCATCGTCATCGTGGATTGAGCCTCTGATATCTACACGAAAGTGACATGCTAGCGGCGCATGTCCAACCCACGAGGCCAGTGTGGCCACTGATTCTTCTGGAGCTGTCATCGCATGCAGTGGTATATCCGGGATCCATACTATAGCTGTCTGCTCGGATCACCCAACTCAACAATAGTGCCCCTTTTCCTGTCCATTCTACGTCATGTAATCACCGAGCTGCCAAGAGATACTAGGCCTTTTTGCCTGTCCAAGCACAGGGAGCTTGGCAGCCGGTTGAGACCAATGCAGCGCGGGTCATATCACTGATTCATCCCGCGCGCGGTCTGCTGAAGTGTGTGGGTGCCTGGCCCCAGTCGATCTTTTCTTCTGATTGCACGTGCGGTCTCTCCATTAACGTTCAATATAGAAACCACATATCGCTCGTTCTGGCAGGTCGTTGTAGATACGTGATTATATATGGAACCGTGTGGCCACTCCATGACCAGATTCCCCAAGTGCTCTGTCTTCACATCTTCACCCTTGACTCGTATCAACACTCATTGACTCGCCGACAGCCAGTATGTGGGCCTCATTATTCCTTCCTGTTCTGACCGCTCTGGCTTTGCCAGCTTCCGCGTTGCCTGGGCCTCCGACGAGAGTTTTAGCAGCAAGGCAGTCGGTCGTCACGCCTCCCCCTTGCAAGGCAATCAGCCCACCACCTACAGCAGCCGAAACAGAACAACGGTTCAACGAATTCGCAGACGAGTTCCTGGTGAAGAAGAACCTCACCGCGGCTTTCGAATTCATTTCGTCGACCTACATCGTGCGGGCCTCCTATGTTGCACTCCAAAGCTGCTATGGCTAACCCCTGGTAGAACCATAATCCATTCGCCAACGACGGGCCAAATGCCGCCTTGGACTTCCTGGGCCCGGTTTGGCCAAACACCCAGATCACAGTCTTGCGGACTAAGTACATCGATCCTCAGGGCTTCTTGAACTACCAGGCCAGCGGAATCGGAACTGTGGTCGACAGGTTCAGATGGGAAGCTGGTTGCATCGTAGAACACGTAAGTGATGGCCATCTCTCTCACTTGACCCCACAAATTTGCGATGTGCTCTGCCTGTATTGTCGGAAATTACAGCAGCTAATAGAGCGTCTTGTGAACACAGTGGGATCAAGGCGAGGTCTTCCCTGGAGACGCATCGAATATGACCTCGACGCCAGCCCAGGGTTCGAACGGAACAACCCCCCCACTAACTCCGGTGACGAGTGGTGCCACGAGGCGGTTTGCAATCTTGACATAAAGACGATCAAGGTACGAGGCTGTGCTCGTGACCGAAAGTTTTCCACGTCAAAAAGGCGAAGATGGGCACTCGTCTCAACATAAAGTCTTGTCAATACTGCCAGATCTGTACCTACATGTCTATTCTGTTACCGTGCGGGCGGATACCTGCCATTGCTGATGCCTGCCATCGTGCTCACGGGTCACAATAAGTCAATGCATTTGATTACATCTTTCCAGCTGAGAAGAATAAACGCAATGAAAGAGGTGACCGCAAATGTGGTAGAAACATGTCTCCGCATCTGGGTATGAGCTTCATGCAAGCACCACTCAACGAAGTGTACCAGGCTGCTCGGGACGGAATCCGACGGATATTAATTTTTTGAAGATTTGTTAGGCAATATTTTAAGACTTTGAAGCCATAAAATTCTATTAATAATTATTAAAAATTATCACTGATTTTAAAGTATTTTTATATAAATAAATTATTAAATTCTTATAATTGAAAATTTAAAAAAGAGTTGATCGATTTTCTTAAATTCGTGGTTATTAATAATTGTAAGTTAGTATGGTAAGCCGTATTAAATGAGTTAGGGTTATACTAAACTCTGGCTTCTTACGTTATTTATAAGGCCTAGCATACCGAATATTATTTTAACCTAAAAATTAACCCTTCCTATATATTAATCTGATGATATAATTTCTTTTTCAAGAGCCAGAAATTGCTGCAGGTGGTCTCCTTATATAGTAGTGATAAATGCTAAATGACCCAGTGTTGGATGATAGATATAACGCTAGCACTAGGAGGTCTAGGATATGATAGTTTGTCACTAAGAAAGTAGCGACCTTGGTGCTATTATATTCTTATTAACTCTAAGCCGCTCGATGAACCGCCCGCCTGGTGGTGGAGTAAGTGGCTGTCTGGCTTCCAAAGCTTTTTTGTGAATATAAACCCTTCTTCATATTCACTCGAGCGTCTAGGTTAGTATGGATTATTGTGCCTTATTAAGTCCTCTACTAAGTCAGACTTTTGACGTGACCAACGTCGGAAAGTCTAAGTCTTTGGAGTGGGCCCCGAAGCATATTCCATAAGGACTGGGTCTAGGTTAGTATAAACGTGCGAATGGTGAAATATATTAAGAGATGCTTCTCGGTATTCTAAGATTCAAGAACATGCAATGGCCTAATCTCAACATTCTCGAGATCATTTCCCTCGCTTTGTGTGACACTGCGACGACATTCTGTCGAGGCGGCTAACTTAGAGAAGTCTGTTCCTGCTCTAACCAAAGTCGCCAAAGTGGTCGGTCATATGAAGCCCATACGCTGGATGGTGGTTATCGAGGTGCGGGAAGATAAGGTTCTAGTTATTGCCAAGCATCATGAAATCCCTTTGGACTGTTGAGTGGGCTGGGGCCGTGACCAGGACAACCTAAGAACTAAGAGGATCATGCAGGGCGGACGATGATACGGCATGAAGCAGCAGACACAAATTACACTGACTTGCCAGATTGGTAGTACTTCCCTAAATATCACTGTAAGATTAAGTTGTCTCAGGATGTATATATCCGAAGCAACGGAGACCTCGTGTCAGTCGATCGAAGACATATACCATAAAGCACTAATATATAATTGAAGAAATCAACAAATATGGGGGTGCTTAGACTTTGTATTTAAGCTATGAATCAAGCTGAAGACTGGTGGGAGCACTGTGCCTCCTACTGGACATCCTTAAGTCTGCCAGCACGGTGAGTACACATACCTAAGTTTGCATTTCAACTTATGCTTCTACGTCACAGTAGCCATTCAAGGAGACAGCTCCATGAATTTAGGCGTTATCTAAGTTTATCACGTATTTCCCTTGGACCTAGACATAAGTTGTTAGTACATGCTTCGCTGGGTTACGGTGGGATCTCTCCGGGGAATAACGCACCTTGCCCTGGCTAACCTCGCCCATAAGCTCAGACAACCTTTCCAACTCAGCCCACTGGATTTTTGGCTTGACCAGGCCCCTCTTGATGAATTCCAGCGCCTCCAGCGTGTCCCTTCTTGTGCCAACCGCAGAACCCATAATCCTCCACCCCGACGAGATGAACATCAAGGGATGCACAGAGAAGACTCCTTCTGGAGGCGTTATGCCCACGCACATCAGCGTGCCAAAGGGTGCCAGCATATCCAGAGCGGACTTATATGCGGCGGGTGCGCCAGCGCACACGATTACCGCGCTCGCGCCTAGGGCCCCAGTCAGACTTTTCACCACCTCGCCCACGCCGGTAGCCGAGACTTCTGGTGAAGTGATGTCGATGTAATGCTCAGCACCCTCCTCAAGGGCATAGCTCCCTTTCCCAGCGCCCGCGTCTGTCGCAATGACTCGATACCCCATCGCCTTTCCGAACGCCACAGCAAAGGCACCAACACCGCCACCTGCTCCACTCACCACGATCCATTGGCCTGGAGTCAAGTTAGGGATGGACTTGATGGCCTTGTACGCCGTGACGCCCCCACAAAGCACTGGCGCTATGATCTCGTCCGCCAGATCGCCAAATTGCTCGTCGGGGATCCTCAGAAGGTACCGTGCGGGGACCAGAGTGTACTGCGAAAACGTGCCGTCGACGGCCATCCCCGAGTACGGCTTCGTGACGCACCGCGTCTCTCCATCCTGCGCGAGGTTCGTGCAGAAGGCGCAGCTGCCACAAAAGTCGCGCATCCATGCCACGCCCACGCGCTGCCCTGCCTGGATGGTCGGGTCGATTGATGACACGTTGCTGCCCAAGAGCTCGACGCGACCGATCCCCTCGTGGCCCAGGATGTGCTCCACCGGCCCGAAATGACCTGCCGCCTGCCCGCAGTCTGTGCCGCAGAGCGAGGTGAGGTTCAGTCGAACGAGGACATCGTTGGGCCCGGGCTTTGGCTTCGGCAGTGTCTGAATTTCGATCTTTGGGGGTGCGCCCAACTCCTGAGACCTGGTATTCAGCTCATGGTTCGTCTAGTTTTTGAGGGCATATTGCACTCGCGATGCAGTGCATGAGCATCCAAGTGCGATCAAGGGGCTGGCACTCACCGTCACTACGGCTGCCCTATACATGTCCAATTTGCCGTTCATTTTCGGTACGTTACATCAACAATTCAACAGGTTTAACCACGACCAGGATGACGAATCGGGGATGAGCTGTGAGATGCGAGGTATTGATTTTATGAGTCTTGTAATTATCGATGGCCAGGTGGACGGCAGATGTAGGTCCCAGTACTTATGGGATAGACTATTCCTGTTCTGATGCTATCCGGCCTGCATCAGCCGCGGGACTCGAAACAGCATCTCGTTTTACTGGTGTAATCGGAGGAAGGATTTCCCAGGTTCGTCCGGCGCCCAGGTGGCCAACCAGAAGCAACATCCTAGCATCCCTATAATTCCGGACAGCTGGCAAGCCGGCGAACAGGCCTTGTTTATGGTCGGGCTATCCCGAGGTTATGAGACTTATTAGCACATGCCCTTCCCTGCAAGCCCCATACTCCGGCCAGGGGAACATCCCCGGGGCCCATATCCCTAGAATTACCCCGCGGCTATCCGTGCTCAAGTGACCGTAGGTGAGGGGCGTCCTCGAATCCCGGCTAACACCACGTCTTCGGATGAACATGTATTTTGCGGGAGGATCTTGTCATCTCTTATCGTACCCACTCAAATCGGTGCGGGGGCTAAGGAATTTATTAAAAGTTAAATCTGCATGGGATCTCCATGGGAGACGAGCTGAGCTAGGTCAATTCTCTTCCGCCGAGCAGGCCTCATAGATTCATGCGCTCACGCGGGCCAAACGTACATTGTAGGAGCCCTTTACTAACTATCCAACCTAAGTCCGATACGGCATACTGCAGCGGAATTCAAACCACCCGCGGCCCTCTCCGTGCTCGTTTGATCCGCATGAGGTACGCCAAAGCGAACTAATTAGCATTGCACTCTGAATCAGCTTTCTCCTCATCACAAACCGAACGCACTCATACCCGGCTTCTCTCATTCGTGCTGATCGCCCATGGCACGGTTGGCGTCGCATCCACGTCAACCCTGAGTTCATAAAGTCGTATCACGTTGTCTGACACTGACAGTTCTCCAAACACGTCTTCAAGTATCAAGCGTGTCGGGTTGGTCTTCCTACCCTTGTCTCATACCTCACAATGCTTCAATGAAGCAGCCCAGAGCTCCCACAATGGTCGGTCCTGACGCACAGATTTGCCAATCAATGGCCGTTTAACTATTTAGGTGTCGGTACTGCACAAACCTTACAGATAGGTGAGGTCAAATCTTTGCTAAGCTACTAGTTTATTAGTGGTTATCGTATTTTGAAAAATTCATTGTTATCGGTACTGTATTCCTCGTCAAACGATGGGTCTTCGAGCGCTTACGACTGTACGAAAGGACTGCCGCAGCTCCTTTTTTTTTAAGAAAAAAAATTGAATTGTGTCCGGATTAAAAATGAAACCAGCTTCGCTGAGCATTACATTCTGGGATATATCGGGCCTTGCGACATTAGGGAAATGGATCACGTGTGGAAAGTGGGTGTGTGATAGTTGTGGTGAAGATCTTAGGACCCGTGTCACGATATAAGGCTAGGGGCACTATACAGGGTGTGCAGCACACTTTTTTCCTAATAGTACAGTGGTCTTTTTCGTGTGACAACCCGTCATTTTCGTTTCTTAAGAATATATATATCATGCACACCATGCGATCGCTCGCCCGGTGATAACACAGCCGGGTGAGCTCTGTGGCTTTCTCTTCGCTACACACGCATGCCACGTCCAAAAAAGGTGCAGTTTAGTATTGCCGCCTCAAGAATCGCCCTCCTCAATCTTCTCCACGCCATCCTTGCGACTGTATCCGCAGAGATACATCCACGCATCCGCCGTAGTGGTATCACAGACAATGTGCCGTGGAGGATCGCAGGTCGTCTGTCCCACATTCGGACACCACTCGCAGGAATAGTCTCCCGGGGCACACTTCAAGCGGGCGCAGTTGGTTGAGGGGAAGTATGCAGCCCGATGGTAAGGGGTGAATGGCTGCCCGTTGACGATGGAGAGATCGAGCCAAGACTGGCCGTTGCCTCCGTGCACAATCAACTCCAATTGGTACTGGTTTGTGTCGGGTACTTGGGGGTCGGGAGAGCGCTTCATGACGGCGCCGATGTTGTTCTGAAAAAAAACAACAACTTCAGCATCCAAGCCCAGTATCAACGGTTGTTTGAAACATGGCATGGTGTTTGCATCGACAAAGAGCGCGAGGATTCTATCTTACCGGTCTTGCTTCAAGAGGAGACCGCCAGGTCGCACCGGCAGGGACCACGGTGATGGGGGTGAAAGTTTCTGGGAAACATCAGTAAGGATGTTTGTTACAGAGTTCTCATGACCCATGAACTCACCAATAGGGGGGTCGCTTCGAGCAGCGGAGCAGTAAACAGGAAAGCTGCACTTGTTCCTGACGTTGAGGAATGATCCATCAGCTCCAGTGAGCAGCAGGAACATTGACAAGATGGCGATCACGACTGTCTGCATCGTGGCAATTGTGACAGGTGATGATCCTTTGGTGAGGTTGGCGAAAGAGGCAAAGAGGATGCGGCTGGGATTATGTGATCGAAGCTCTCAATCTGTATAGGTGGGAGATGGTGGACAATAAAAGGCCAGAAAAGCTGAATGCATCTTTCTTTAAGTACTGCGGATTATTAGATCTGATGGAGTGACCACAGAGCTCATTGAATGGTCGAGTAACAAAAATAGGTGAATTGTATCGGTGCTTGGTAGTCGTCACATGAGAAAGCATGCCAACGCAACATCTAAAGCGACATCAGCTCAGCTACAGCTACTCGCAAAACCTGTCACAGGCTAGGTAACCGAAGATGTTGGAATAAACATATGGATCAGCCTTAGTAAATAGGTAGACCGTTCTCAAAATACTTCTTTCCAAGATGTAATGATTCAGCTGCCAGTGCTGCTCCCTTCCCCAGGATAATAATCCCTTTTCTGAGAAGCCCAACGCCAGTCTATGGTAGGCCCTAGAGGTCAGCAGTGACTAACAAGATGGAAGATTGAGAAGTGTATTTAAATCATTTAAATTCACCAACGGTTCTAATAACCTAGTAAACGTAAACTGGTGAATATCAACACTATTGTGGATACAACGCTTGACTCAACTTGGAGATTATGGCAATGGGTAGGACACTTGATGTTGATGAGATGGGCACTACTGCCAAGTATGGCTAAGAGTAGGGCCCAGCTGAGTTTCAAACAGTAGTAATCGACAGCGCGGAATGAATGCGTGGGACTGTTGGAAGGGTTTGTACGTACAGTCAAACATGGGTAAAGGCCTGGCAAATACCAAACTGTGGACTCCTTCGCTGTTAGATCCATGTTGTGATTTTATCGTGGAGTGATTGAAAATCACTGATTGTCAGAGACTATAACCCATTGCTTTCCATAAAAATATTGCTTCTAAGCACACAACCGTAGATCGCTGTCGTCTCCTCGCATATTCCGCCACCACTCGCTTTGTTTCACCAGCTCCCCATCTTCACCACCTAGCAAAGCCCAATATTTCTGGAGAAACCACGCCCTCGCTTCCCAGCTCCGACTGTCCCACGGTGTGCCAGTTGATACCCGGCCTGTGGAGACATCTCTGTCCTGCTTCCCAACACCACCTCCGCCCCAACACACCAGGCCATTGAGCAGGTCATGGTACAGCTCCTCCTCATTAATGGCGTCGCCACTGTATATAAGATTCTTGCGGAAGGTCGGGAACGGAAGAATGTCAATGACGGGCCTGTGCATCATGGTAATTTGTTCCTTGACTGGCCTCACATCTGGTTTGAGCGTGTTGAAGATGCGCTGGACCGTCATTACCATGCTATCAGAGCCGGTGCTACGAACTGCCGTGTTCCAGTTGGGTCGAAAGAAAGGAGAGATGGCATTTTCGCCGCAGAACATGTCTTCCGTGATGCCGATTTGAAGACAGTTGGACATGAATGCCTCCAGGACGCAAATGCGTTCGATCCGGAGCGCGTTCATGTACGGGTCGGGAGTGCAGAAGCTTGGCTCGATGCTCAACACCTTCAGGTGCCCCCAGTCCCTCGCGGTCTGGGAGCTTACTTGAACGTGCGGTCTCACACAGCCGCAGTCGATCATGCTGAACCAGTAGTGTGACTTGGAAGCGGTGCTTTTTGCATGGATCAGGTGACGGAGGTCCACAGAGGTGCTCGAGTCCCAGAGCGCGGTATCCGAAGAAGGAGTGGGCTGGGGAGGAGATGGTGTTGTTAGGAAGTAGTCAGCAAAGAATTCCGAGGAGTCTAGGCCACGTCTCAGCTGTGAGCCGTGGTGCGCGCAGTTCAAGTTGGAGCTCCTCCAACCTGATGGGGCTGTTGGTGACAAGATAGTGAGACTGGTGTCCGGCGGAGGCGTAGCCGCCGAGCTTACTGGCTCGTTGTTACAGACAGAGGCCGCCAGAGTCTCAAGATGGTCAAGGCGTTTCTTGAGTTTCTCCCCTGCGGCCATGGATTAGCGAGGTTGAAAGAGAGTGTATTTTCAGGAATGGCAGAAAGCCCAAAGGCGTAACGACTTACTGTACTTCTTCTGAGCCTGAATGTTCTGCTGACGTCTCTTCTCAGGGTCTCTCCGTACAGGTTTCTTTTTCCCTCGGATGCCCATGTCGCCATTGCCGGCACTTTCTGGTCCACTCGGAGAAATAGATGGCCCTTCTTCTCCACCGTATTCAGACTCCATTGCTCCCGTTTGTTGCGGTTGTCGCGGTTTGATAGCGTCCTGGGCCAAGGTTGCGTGAAGCGGTGGGCCAAGGTGTGGTCGGATTAAGCTCACGGTCATGGCTGACGAGAGCCACGTGTGGAGGCATGCCAGCTGACAGAGCGGTCGGTTATCCTATGCTCAGAGTACTTGTGCCTATATACGGAGCCTAATGCATGACTCGGTAGGTGGCTTGAATCGAGATAAGCTCACCAGTCCAATATCCATAATCCCGGTGTCCATCAGCAGGTTAGATACATCGGATGATAGCTTTTATTATGAGGTCCAGCGGAACTTGTTTCGTTCAACGCTGGAATAGGAGAGCAACAAGGAGACCATTTCTCGTCCAATGGCAGGACGACAGGATGCGGATACAGGCAGAGAACATGCTTGGATAGCACTAATGATAACTACACAAAAGCTGCGATTAATAAAGCATGCTTTTAAGGTGGCATACTAGCGACACTCATCTATGCTCGTCAGAGCATCGGAGAAGATTTAGAAACAAGGGCTCTACTTGAGTTGATATCTCAGCACTCTTGTGGAAACAATCACTGCCGAGGACGGTGAGAAACAAGTGTAGCTCGGTCTCCATGAATGTCACTAGGTAGGTAATTCTGTATTTACCAGTTTTATTGACATCAATTTGACGACTAATGCCGAGTTGGAGACAAACTCGAGTGTACCTAGGTAATCGTTTATATACATGAAACAAAAATGCTGGGTGCCAGGGTAATATCAAAAGAGTGCCTCAAAAAAGAGACAATAGTTTCAGATCTTGACGTTTGAAACCTCGAAAGTCTGAACCTGGTTGGTCTGGAAGTACGACCAGAACTTGGTGCCGTTCTGCTTAGTGTCGGCCGGGGAAGAAACATATTGCGCCCCACCACTGGCGACAACAGTTGCCCACCTCGGGATGGTCTGGCCGTCCTTTCCAGCAGTGGCGAACTTTGAGAGGTCAAAGTTGATGTACTGCGGGGAGCCCCAGTTGATGGCCACGATGACGAGCTTCGAGTTGGCCGCATCATACGCCGCGACAACGTGATCCGAGCCACCGTCGAGGATGCGCATGCCTTCGCGGATGTGACGGCTGAACTGAGCGATGGCATAGTACTTCTGCTCCACATTGCTGAGCGTCACAGCGTCATTGTCGCCGTTTATGAGACCCCAGCCACCACCATCGATTGCCTGCCAGTATACCCACGCGGTGGGGTGCAGCCAGCGGAAGTCGAGGATAAGGTTTGACACCAGCGACTTGCCCGTGGCGTCGCTCTCGCCGTACTCGCTGTTCCAGAGCTTCTTGCCGGCATTCGTGGCCAGAGTGTAGAGCCCGCTGCGGTCACCGCTGCCCTCCTGGTAGCCGTGGACGTTGACGCGGCCGAGGTTGCCGACGGCGGCCGAGCCCAGGCCCTTGAATGTGGAAACAGCACCGTCGTAGCTGTTCTCGTCTGATGCGGCCACAATTGTGGATTTGAGGCCAACGGAGTCGAGTTGCGAACGCACAAGGGGGATCACGCTGGCCTGGGTGCCGACGTTGAAGTGGCAGCCCTCCTGAGTGCCTGTCTTGCCATTCCACCAAGTCGAAGTAGGCTCGTTGAACGGCTCGACGCTTTCGAAATTGATACCCCAAGTATTCTTTGCTCGTGCGGCAATCTGGGCAAGGTATAACGCGTGGTCGGCCTGGTTCCAGGTCTGCAGGTTGTCTGACGATCCGTCGTTACTTCCGGCAGGGTTCTTATTGTTCAACATCCACCACATGGGAGAGTTGCTGAACAGCTCAAAATGGTTGGCTCCATTAGCCTTGGCCTTGGTGAGGGCTGCTCTCTGGTTGGCATCGACGTCCCAATGCTGCACAGTTGGCTATGTTAGCAGTATCACAACGAAAGGCTGTAGTTATGGGACAATTTGACTGCCTATGTCATCGCAACATCCCAGATTATGAGACAGTCTTACCCAGCTAGATGAATTTGGGTCCTTGGAAGCCCAGTCCCACCAGAACCCGTCCATTTGACGAGACTTCTTCATGGTGGACGGCACGGTCATGGATGTGCCGTTGTACGTGTTGCTACTGCAGGCGCCGGCATTGTAACGGGCGATATTGAGGCCCAATCCGGGCACGCTCTGGGAGTTAAATGTGGTGTTGCCGAGGCTGAAAAAAATGCTGGCCAGGTCATCTCTGTTGCCAAAGGCCTTTGCCCACCAGGCCAGAGACACGCCCCATCCCTCCCATGTTCCCCAGTTGGAGCTGGCATTGATGGTCCACGTCTCGTCTGCGGCCGCAAAGCCACCGAAGGCCGCGGCAAGCAGGAGCCATTTGTGCATAGTGAATGAATGAGAGACCAACGAGAGTATATGGTCGACTTAATATTCGCATCAAAGTGTACAAGCGCCTGTGCTCTTATACAGGTGTATGCCCCAAGACCTGGGGATGCCGGCTCCGAAGCCCTTGTCTGGCGGGACCAGGTTAGGCGCTTGGGCAAGGGGGAAATGCAACAATGCCGGCTTCAAACGAATGGGAGGCCCTTCGGTAGTGGCCTGGTGGGAATGAATGCGACGCTAAGAGGTAGCCTGTCTGTATAAATGCCAAGACCTCCTTGTTCATCGGAACTGTCAGGTGCAAAGGCGAGCGTCCTCTTTCTAAATAGTGGCCCGTGGTGGGTGTGGACCAATGCCGTGCGTGGGTGGCGGAGCATTGGCTCGGCATCACAACCTCCTTTTGACTCTAGGTTCATCTAAAATTACTGGGTTTTGCGGGGAAACATCGACGACATCCTCAAGCCGGTCCCTCTCCGGATTCTACCCAAGGTTGTCAGCCGTGGCGACCCCGCAAATGGAACGAAATCACTCGCCATCATGCCGTACAGCCGTTGTGGCCATCTATTTTCGTTGGTACCTCGCAGCATTCCAGCTCTACTCAAGACACTGGAGCCTGTCACCGGCAATTGAAACAGAAAGGGCGTGCAGCATGACGGGCGTTTCGCGAGTCATGGCCACGCCCCTTTACTCTCGTTAATGACAACCCTGGCTGACACCTGCAGCACACGTGTCGACAATTCTGCTCTGCAGCTCGAGGCCGGGCCATCGCATTCGCTCAGCTACTAGTAGTGTACAAGTGTCTTCCCGCTCATCCTTGACTGGACACGAGCAGAGGATACATGTCAGGCACAGAACTTTACATACATGTTCATTCGGAAATATAATATGCCTAGGTAATTGGATATAAACCCCGTGGTTAGCAAACCAGGAAACGATAGATGCTGCTTCGCCTCCTACATAGATAGACAAGATCGGATGATTTTGACCGGCACGTGGCGGTAGGAGTGCGAAGCACATCGTCAAGGGTGGGCTTTTCTTTGTTGATCCGTTCTATGAATAGGTTTATTACGTGCATGGAATGCTATATGTGATATAAAAAAAAATACTTAACTAGTAATTGCTAGCTTTAAACGGGGCTCTCGGGTCCACCTCCCAACCCGGTAAGAAACATTGCGACTCTTGCTTGGCATAAATTTTCATAGTTTATGGTTTCATGATCATGTTCCAATCCTTGCACTTTCATTCTCTCCGCGTCAGTATTGAAACACCAGCAGGCTGGTGTCCTCCAAAGGACCCGAGAGACCGCCGTGCTGAAATCCCGGATGCTGTCGCCAGCTCCTGTCCTAATTTGGTCCCCGCGGCTTTGTCGGGGTACTGATTAGTTCCTGGTAAACAGCGAACATCCCCGTGCTGGGCTCATCCGCCGTGACCGGCGTCATGACGGGCGTGTCAGGGGAGACAGTCTCAGACGGCTGCAGGGCTACCACCGCCGCGCGCCGCAGGGCCGCACTTCTCCCCTCGTTGTCCTTGACCATCTGGGCTGACCGGCGTCTCTCCCAGGCTTGCTCCGCCTCCTTCTTCTTGGACCGGTCCCTGTACCTGTCCCTCAGGGCCGACAGAGTAAGATCTCGCGGGGCAAAGATCTGGTACATCCCGCACTTCATGTACAGCCAGCGGAAGATGTCTCGCGATACCCTCCACGGGTTTCCAAAGGCCAAGTAGTATGTGATAGCCACGATGCTGAGTGAGATTGGCACTTTTGGGCTGTCAGTATAATTCGAGCAAAGGACGGGGCTCATTTGCTCCATACTCATCCATTTGAACTGGTCCGCCAATGTCATTGGAGAATCCGTTCCCGCAATCTCCTTATTGTTCATGCCGAAGACGCTTGATATGAAGGACATTGGCAACTATCACAGAGATGAGCATTAATCCAAGCCTAGCTACGACTGCTATTGTTGACAGTGAGAGCAGCCGACTTACGAAGACGACTGTCACCACGGTGAATACCAGGAGTGTGACATTTTGCTTCCGGGTGTCTTCGGCCTCTTTCATGGACTGCCACGCCTGCACGACGGTGACTTGCTGCTGCTTCAGCGAGATGAGATAGTCCAGCTATACTTGTTGTCAGTCGAGGCGATTGGGGACTCTGGCACGGATATGGTAGAACATGCACCCACGCTGGTAGAAATTCCGTCCGCACTCCGACCCATGTCTTCCAACTCTTGGATACAATTTTGGACCTCGGCGAGCAGCGAGCCAATAGTAGCAGAGGATTTGCCCTGAGGCAAGAGCTGCATGCATGTCTCAAACTTTTGGAGCACCTCCCGTTGTTCCTTGGTGATGTGAAGCATGATTTGAAGGTCTCTGAGGACACTTTTTATTTGGCCTTGAAGCTCGCCTTCTTTTCCGATGTCAAGGAATGGCACAATCAAGTCACTCAGGCCGTTGTCGACATCTGTATGTGCTAGCCGGGAGAATATTCTTGCCCACTCCCAGTACTGTTCGGCTCCGAAAGAATGCTTGGTGGCCTATCAGAATTCTTTTAGTCAAAACCCATACTATTGTTATTGGAGGTCACGTACCACATCACGAATCGCTTGTCTGAAAAGTTGCATCACAAGAAGCGTACCATCCTGCGGCTGGCGGAAGGCCAGCGTGTTAGTATCCCGATTTCACATCGCGTTCAACCCCTAAAAAGGTAGCCTTGCCTTGATCCCACCCATGGAAGCTTTGGACGTTTGTATTTCACCAAGGATGACAAGAGCCAAATCAGAAACGCTGCGAATAGCACCTCTGCCATGTTTCAGGACAGCGTCCCTGATACGGCTGTGAATTCCTGGGAGGTGATTATGATGGCTGAGATCTCCGTAGTCTGGGAAACAGGTGATAATGGTCTGATCATCTAGAATCCACATCCAGAGCTGGTCAATCATCATTACACGGGGCAGCTTGCGGATCCTGTCTTTCCACTCCTTGGTCGAAGGGTCGACTGAGTGGAAGTCGAGCTGCTTAGGTCTTGTGGCGCGGTGGACGACTTGGTCTCTGGCACTAGCATGCCACGACAAACTCAGCGTCCACGCGTTAGTCTGCTCAAGGGTTCGGCGTGGGTGGAGTGGGGGGTCTGCGTGAAGGTATTTTCTGATCAGACTCTTCTCTCTGTATGTCGACATTGCCTCGTAGAGGACGGCAGCATCAAAAAGGACTTGGCCGAGATCTGTGCCAGCGACGACTCGCCCAGCCCCATCCGTGCTGAAGATAGACCAAAGCGGAAGCCTACGGAATCGTCCTTGGCGCTTCATGATGTTTGCGAATGCAGCTGTGGCAGTCCTGTTCGACGGCATTGGAGGGATCGCCCGAGACTTTTCTAAGTCACGGTTTTCTAAGCGAAATTCAGAGCCTGGCTGGCGGCTCTGGGCATTGAGGAGCTGGAGCCCCCTCTGCCTGACTCTTCTCATGCCCCTGAGCCTCTGCTCGTTCATGAACTTGTCCCTTTTGTATTTCTCCTCCTCCTTCTGGACTGAATCTGAGATCTTGGCCTGATGACGGGCCGTATCCCAGTGCGGGTATGGCATCTGCGTGCTGACTTTAGTCCAGGAATATCATGTGTTACTGGAGTAGGACGTCCTACAAATAAAGCAATCTTGGCCCCACTTTCCTCTGCAGGACGAGGTGTCAGCATTATATAGATCATGTGTATTCGATCCTTGTGGAGTATATGCACAAACCTGTGGATCCTGGAATTGCCTCACACATTGGCCTGAGGTACTTTCCTGTTGCTGAAGATGAGAGCTGTTGGCCTCTCCAGTATCTAGATGCTAGGAGCCCTTGGCCCAAATCAAGTCCAAGCTTTCCAGCATCTCCAGAGACTCCATTTTTAGGGCTTGGATCACACTGGACTGATTGAGCCCCGAGCTTATGTTTGAAGTATTCTTGGATCGCGCTCTATTGATGGAATATCAGCCTCCTTGGTCTAAGGCTGATGACATAGGCGATTCGTGCTGGGATGCGTATTACATACTTCAGCCCACTGACAATTGTCAACAAAAATTTCATGATCATCATTTTTTGTCAGAGCATCCTCGTCACACTTACGAGCATATTGTTCGACGGTAAATGGAAATAGTTGATCGTGCCCTTTGGTGGAATCAATGCGCTGTCTTCCCCGCTACCATATATTAGATCCTGGATTGATATTCTGTAGCAAGGAAATTGTTCATGGAATCTGTCGTCCACAATATCCCGAACTGCTCTCCCGTCTTTGAATCTAATCAGATAGGCGTTGGTGTCGAGGTCGGGATTGTACTCTCTGTAGCGCCCAGTTGCTTGTACTTCTCTTTGCGAGAGGCCGTTGTCTGCGAAGTGCATCTTGCGCAGCTCCCTAACTCGCCCTATCCCTTCCTGAAAATCCTTGGTTTTTCTCCAGCTGGCAAAGCTCCTATTGAGATTCTGGACCAACTGCCTGCCATCGGTAAGGTCATTTAGAATCACTGATCGGAGATACTGTATCCGCTGTAGCCTCGTGTCGACCTGCTTGGCCTGTTCCGGACTCAAGGATTTCAGGTACTCCTCTCGCTGGAAAAACTGCTCACAGCCTAGGTAATGAAGAAGGAAGTCTCGCGGTTGGTGACTCTCTGCACTCAGACATGTTGGAACGATGTCGTGGTCTTCCATACGAAAGAGGAGGTCTGCAAATTCCACCGACATGGAGGAGCTACCCGGGCAAGCTGTATCCGGATTAAGAAGTACACGAGGATTTGCCTTCTAGAAAACGTAGGTCGAGCCGACTCCTGTGGTGTGAGGTTTTGGAGGACATTTTTCAAGGACTCTCAATTCTTGGGCCGCCGGTGCAAGTTGTTCTCGGCATTCTGCATGCCGTGGGTGAAACACATGTCAGCTCTTGCTTCCGTTCCACACGCGGATGGAATATCACAAATCATTTCCCTACACCATGGAATCTTTCACTGCCTTGGCCATGTCCATGGTGGTCGCGCATCTGTGACAAATCATGCGCCAACATTCTGATAGTTTTCCTGATGCATGCCCCTCGCCATGTGACTCCTGGGCATCTCGATTCTGATGGTTGCACCGGGACTGAAAGATCGGCAGCTGGTCCACGTCAGGATACTCAAAGACGAGAATTTCCATTTTGGGAAGACCGCATACGATCCAAGACATAAAGGTCCAGGGTGGAGGTTTGGTTGGGACCTGCAGTGACGTGTACAGCCGGTCGTTTCGGCGCGAGACATTGCATTCACTACTCCGCCGTATGTATCTGAGAATGATACAGTCACCCCTCCCATATCCCGTAGCCCAGTAGCCTAGTCTTATAATGAGTTGACATGTCATCCAAGTTTGAAGGCAAGCCAGCCTTGTAACACTTCAATAGTCGAGCGGCGAAGTCTAGACTATTCTTCTACCAATGCAGACTCGGTGTACGCGAGGCATTTCCCATGGCGTTCACTCATTTCTGACAGCCCAAGTCACCAATGTCGCACGGGTAACACCGCCTTTATACTAGACTCACCCAGTCAGTGACACTAGACTCAGGTGTGTCTTGATTTATGTGTCTTACGGGCTTTCGAAACCGAGACTCAAAGCGAAGAGGTTGTCCACCGGATCCTTGGTGCGCATGGAACAGGTACATTTTCCCAAGAGACTCCTAGGAAGTCAGTATCCTCGTGTAAAGAACGAGGTCTAGGGCCCAAGACCATGTATGTGGACAGAAGCTGTGGCATATCCTCCACTAGTACAATGCATGTGATGGAGGACTTGAGAATGGCCGTTCCGCCTCGGATACTCATCTGCAACCCTGGAACATTTCAAATGCCGATAACACCACGGAAGATCTCCTTTCCTTCTTGCAACTTCTTGATCCGGTCACCCAGTAAAGCCCTCCATCTCTTGGTGGGCAAGGGCTCAGAGGCCATGTTCTCAAGCTGAGAATCCTCCAAATTGAACACGTATTTTGGGGAGAACATGCGATCGAGACCGCGAATGATGTGCCGCTCGATGACTTGGGTGGTAACATTAGCGACGAATGTCTTCAGCTGGGCCTGATTGAAGATTGTCAGCAAAAGCCCTCTTGAATTCGGGCGCCGAAATGGAAATTGCGTACCTCGTAAATGGCCAGCAAGCAGTCCAGGGCTTCTTCACAGCCGAAGTCATCCATGTCTGCGGTGCTGGTGGACTTGCTCCAACTATGAATGGTCTCGCCAACAACGGGCTTGGCAGCCGCGTTGCTCCAGCCTCTCATTACAGAGTCTTCAGGCACATGTTTCTCAAGCTGGTTCCTGACACGCTCCTGACGCTTCTTGAAGATCGTGTCAGTGTAATAGCGGTCGTAGTTGATTGGGAAGCTCTAGCAATCCTCAAGAAGCTTGTCCAATTCGTCGAAAGCGGCTTGGCGGCTCTTCTCCAGACCCGAGAGGACAGTCAATGACCTAAGAGATGTTACTTTGTTATGCCCGAGCACATATCGGAGCGTAGCATACTAACCAAATCCTATCCTTGATATTGTTTGGGGCGGCGTAATCAAGAAGAGCCGACATGAAAGCCTTGCACATTTCGCTGACTTTGTTGACATGATTGCTTGAGATCTTCTCCCAGGGCTCCAACTGTTCCCAAAAAAGCTCCGCAGTAACGTTGGCATTAAAGTTGCCAAGGAGCTCGGTGCCTCGAGAATGCTGAATCGTCTCCTTGACCCACTTCAGGGCCATCGCCCTCGTGACCATCTCTGGTTGCTCCGACGACTCAGGAGAGGTCGCAATGGTGGAGACAATTTGGTACTTGTGTCCCTTCGGACAGAATTCATCAGCAAAGCCGTGGTTTGCTCTCTGGACAATCGCTCGGATGCGCTCCACGGGCATTCGGGGGCTGCCAGTCTTGCGAGTCTCGCCAGACTTGAACCAGTCATGCTCATAGTGTCCATTGACACCAGCTCGGCAAAGGTGGTGAAATTCCATGCTGATGTCTCCCAAGAACGCACGGCATTCCCCAACCGTGGAGCGGGGCTTTCCTAGCAACTCCAACTCCATCTGCTCCCACTTTAGAGTGCTTTCAAGGTCGTTCTGGAGGCGTGGGAGTTCATTCTTCACATGCTCAAACAGCAGCTGACTTAACTTTACACGTAGAACTTCGATGCCAAGGTTGTCTTTGGGAAGCGACTTGAAGTTTGAAGTAGAAAAGAAGATCTTCTCCGAAAGGTTTCGCTCGTCGATCGAAAAGTCATTCTCCTCAAATTTGCGGTTCTTGACAACATGCTAGCTCAGGTTGAAAATGACATCTTCGTTGCGAGCGAGCTCGAGGAACTTGGACTCCGAGCCTGAGCCAGCTGGCAGAAGATCTGGCTTTGTGATAACGCCCAGAGTTCTCTGGGATGATGTGAGCAGGTGCTGTGTCTCCGCCAGCTACGTGGAGAGGAACTAACTTACCTCGCCGTGTGGGTCAAACTTGCGGACCTGTTGGAGAATGGGCTGATTGGCGGCGTCGTTGGTCGCGGAACAACGGCAAGACAGATCGCTCGGTGTTGCTTGATATAGCGCTCTGTAATACCTGCGACCATGGCGACATCTGCGTCGGATACGCCCCAGGTGGAAGACTGAATGATGCCTGGAATATCCACAAGTGTGAGCTATGGGCGCTCGGGTCCTTCGATCTCGATGTTCAGAATATCCTCTGCAAAGGCACTGTGGCCGTCGGAGATGCCCATGACACCCATTGCCTTGTCCATTATGCGTGGCAAGTCGTTGAGGTCTGTAATTGACTCCGAGAAGTTCTTCATTTTCTCTTACTCGGGCTTTAGACGCTTCTTATCTAGGATGATTTTCAACTCCAGAGCGTCCGTCAGCTCCTAGCGGAGACTAATCTCAATAGCAAATCAAGTGCAAAGATTGTCATTGCTGTCAGGGAATAGTCAATACGCTTCCACAAAGTCAGGCAAAGGAGAAAGACTGACCGTGGGAATAGAATTTCGGTCAAGCCTCGAGGATGGAGCTCTTCCCTGATGACTGGTCTCCGCATACAACAATCTGGGGCAAAGAGAGGACACTCTCTAGTCCACATCTGCGGACTTTCGAGACTGTGTCGAGAACCCGACGCTGCTCATCTGTTTGAAACTCCTCTATGGAGGTGTTGCCATTCATGCCGTTACTGTCCATGGTGGATGAAGAATCCGGCAGGGACGGTTTCATAATAGAGCGGATCGCAGAGTTGAACGGTTTTGCAATGGAGGTGGTACTAGACGAGTGTTTTGTCATCAGACGATGATGTGGTAGCTGTTTAAGATGAGTCAACCTTAGAGCCCCAGCCTCATGAATGATATCGTGGCGGAGATGAGGGAGGCTTTGGGTTTTATCAGAAGAGTCTTGTGGGAGGTCAATGAGAAGAACGAGTGAGTTGCGAAAGTTTCTCAGAGATACCTTAACGTTCGATCTCAACCTCGAAGCAGGATGAAGTCGAAGCAGGAAGAGTCCTAGAGGCCAAGAAAACAACTTTTGGTCTGCCTCGAAAGCTTGCTGCTTAATCCGACGAGAGAAGGTTGGGCTTTGACAACGGTTGTGTTACGTTGACCGTCCAAGGAAACTTTCAGACCTATCCCTGGGCAGAACGCATTCCAGAGAAGAGTGTGTGAATAGTCAATGCACCAATTGAAATAGAAAGTGTTGCTCAATTAAGCGTGGTGGTTACTGGGTGGGAAGCTGCCGAAGATGATGGCTGTAAACGACAAGCTGTGGTTGCTGGGCTCCGACCTTGAAAGTCGGAAAAGGGGGATGGCAAGCGACCTAGCCAGGTCCAAGTTTTTATTCCACATTTGCCGCAGCAGGTTTTCAACCTGGGTTGGAAGCAGAGAAGTAAGTAAGCCCAGATAACTGCCAGTGAGTTTTGATCTCGTGCCCTAGCATAGAAATAAATGGTGGCCTGAAGGTTAAGGCCAAACGGTTGATTTTTCAGAAAAGAAAGTAGGCTTCAGGTGGTGGGAGGTTCCTTGAAAATTATTGAAGCTGATGAGCTATTCCTCGCTACTCATTTGTGAGATGAATAAATGCCTCCATGACAAGTTTTCGTCTCACAGACAGTCTTCTTCATTCTCCATGTCTGAAATCAAGCGCCGCCTTGCTTAGCCTTGGTCTTTCCGGGGATCCCAACCCACGAATCGTCAAGCAGCCATGTCCCTGCGGGAGAGTACTTCAGAACCTCCCCGTTCTTCACATAACCAAAACGGATATAGTCGACAAAAGCCTGCGGCCCTCTCTCCCAAAAGAAGCTGTCTTTCCCCTTCCCGTCCCCGAAATACACACGCTCCCTCTCCACGTCATCCACCAGCATACTGATGCCTTCGACCCCGGCGGGTGTAGGTGTTTCCCACCTGAATGTGATGTTGGAAACTGCGAGGTCCAGAGTCTGCCCGTTTATTTCGGGCTCCAAAACATGCGGGATGGGGACCGCCTCCGTGACAGGGATCTGAGCAGGGACAGACGCCGTGGGGGCTGCCGCCGGGGATGCCGAGCTTGAGCTCCACCGAAGCAGATGCGCCGTCGTGACCGAGGCGAGCCATGCGGCCCTCACTCCATTGGAGCCCACGACTTGGAAGAAGGCAACTGAGTGCCCAACCGTCACCCACGGCAATGCCCAGCTGCGGTCGGTGGCCTCGGGGCAGCGCCCGAGCACCTGCTCGTTCGTCGTCGGGAAGTTGAAGGTCAGTGGGAAATAAGTCTTTACAGCAAGCGACTCGACGCCGTACATGTCCGAGCTGGGGAACGAGTTGGTCTGCCCCATGCGCTTGACCACCCCGCAGCCGCCCCTCGCGTCGTCCAGCACGCCGGCATGTACCGCCGCGGCGCAGAGCTCCGAGTCGCCGCGGTAGATGGGCCCGCCGATGACGACCGGCCGCTGCGTCGCGTCCTTGTCCCCGACGAGGTGGGGGCTTTCCTCCCGGTGGGGCGGCGGCGGCGTCGCGCACGCAGTTCGCCGGGCAGCGGAATGCCATGGTCTTGGCCTCGAACATGCCGCTCGTGTCGGGGACGCAGTTGACGCCGCCAATGCCGCACTGCTCGGGCGAGGGCCAGAAGGCCTCGTCGCACGACAAGTTGCGCACGGACAGGTGCTTCGACGTCGACGGCTCCACGAGCGGCGGGTCCGCGCTGTTGGAGAAGCTGAGGAAGATGAAGACCCACGAGAGGAAGACGACGGAGCCGATGAAGAATTTATTGCGGTTCGACAGCCTTGGCTTCTGCTTCAGGGCGCCATGGTCCCTCTTTGTGAAGGTTTTGTCTTCTGTGGTGTTTGGGGTGAGGTCCATCTGGGGCGAGAGAGAGGTTGTGAGCGAAATGGTGGGAGCTGTGGGAAGCAGGCAGACCGTGTCGGCGCCGACGTGGTTGGAGATAAGGATTGGACAGTTGTGATGTGGAAGAGCCGTGAGCCGCCAGTTCCTGAAGCTGGCGGCCACTGGATTTATATTAATTGGTTCGTCCAATGTTTACGACGCCAAGAGGTCTCCTGAAGTCGTCTCGGAAACAACGTGAAACGCCGACTTGACCCTCGCCTGGCCGCTCTGGCGATTGCGCTGGCTCCCAACTGCCCCTGGAGCCAAATGCTTGGTGTGTGCACATGTTTGCTACATCTCTGAGAGAAATTTTCGAGGCCTCATATTGATGAGATAGCCTGGAGGCCTTGGCCTTCCGGAATGCGACCTGTAGAGCAGATGTGTTGTCCCCGCGGGCGCGACTGCTCAACGTCGCCTCGTCGAATTCCGACAGCCAGTGATCATTATTCCAGGGTCAAGTATTTACTTGGACACCAATATAAAGACTCAGTCGTGTGAGCTCGCCACTCAGAACCAGACTGCGTAGGTCATCTGGAGGGGCATGAAGTCTGTCAAGAAGCTTCTTTCTTTATTGGTCAAGGGTGAGGGATGTTTTGGGGGGGGGGGTTTGTTACTGCTGCGAGGGTTGGGGTTTACGGGTGGTACGGGAGGCACTGCAGAGCGACGACAAGAAGCCACAGCAAGTGTTTGTGTTCGAAAAAAGCATCGACATGAGAGTGTTATTTGACCCCGACCGCCCAGAGAATAAATCACTTGGGATTTGTTTCCTGGATGCCCCAATTCGGGTCCCTATACTTCGCACATGGAACGCAGCATATCTCCAAACCCCCTCCCACCAAGACAAGTGTCGCCCGCTCGGCTTCATCCCCAGTCTCCAATATCCCCTCACCATGACTTCATCTTAGAACTCCCATCACATTAATCTTTACACGGGGTCGTCCATCATCAGACGGCCACCCTCGCCTCAAACCCGCCTCCACCCGAAAACAATATCATCCAGGATGGAGCTCCCGTTCAAGCTATCAGACCCCACCCTCTTCACGCCAAAGTGCTACGTCCACGGCGAGTGGGTCGGCACCAGGTCCAACAAGACCTTCGACGTCGAGGACCCCGGCACTGGCAAGACATGGGCCTCGTGCCCAGACAGCGAGGCCCAGGACGTCGACGCCGCGGTGCAGTCTGCCCACTCGGCCTTCACATCCTACAGCAGGCTCACGCCGCGCCGCCGCGCCGAGCTGCTCATGCGCTGGCACGAGCTCATCCTCGCCGCGCGCGACGACCTCGCCCGCGTCCTCGTCTACGAGACGGGCAAGCCCCTCGCCGAGGCGCAGGGCGAGCTCGACTACAGCACCGGCTTCACCTGGTGGTTCTCGGGCGAGGCGGACCGCGTCCAGGGCAGCGTCTTCAGCAGCGCCGCGCCGGGGAGGCGCACCCTCGTCATCAAGCAGCCCATCGGCGTCGCCGTCGCCCTCTGCCCCTGGAACTTCCCCATCGCCATGGTGCTGCGCAAGGCCGGCGCCGCGCTCGCGGCGGGGTGCACCATGGTCGTCAAGCCGAGCCCCGAGACGCCCGTCACCACGCTCGCGCTCGCGAACCTGGCGACTCGCGCGGGGTTCCCGCCGGGCGTGCTCAACGTGCTGACGACCAGCCTGCACAACACGCCTGCCGTGGCGGAGGCGCTGTGCCTGCACCCGCTGGTGAAGAAGGTCACGTTCACGGGGAGCACGAGGGTCGGCAAGATCATCTCGGGGCTGTGCTCGAGGAACCTCAAGAAGGTGACGCTCGAGCTCGGCGGCAACTGCCCGTTCATCGTCTTTGACGACGCGGACCTGGAGCAGGCGCTGGGCCAGCTCATGGCCCTCAAGTGGAGGCACGCCGGGCAGGCGTGCATCTCCGCGAACCGGGTGTTCGTGCAGGCTGGGATCCACGACAGGTTCGCCGAGGCCCTCGCGGCCAGGACGAGGCAGCTCAGGGTCGGGCACGGCATCGAGGACGGCACGACCATGGGCCCCGTCACCACGCCGCGCGGCCTGGACAAGGCGGAGCAGCTGCACGCAGACGCAGTGTCGAAGGGTGCAAAGATCGTCATGGGCACGGGCAAGAGGAACGAGGGCGTGAACGGTGCGACGGGCTACTTCATGGCGCCTACCATCCTGACGGGGGTTACGGACGATATGGAATTAGCCAAAGACGAGGTGTTTGCGCCGGTCCTGGGCATCTTCAAGTTTGAGACCGAGGACGAGGCCGTCAGGAGGGCCAACGACACGAGCATGGGCCTGGCGAGCTATGTCTTCACCAAGAACGTCGACCGTCTGTGGCGGATGTTTGAGAATCTGGAAGCTGGGATGATCGGACTGGTAAGCGCACGCGCTCTCAGCAATTTCTACTGTGTTGGCTGCCCTGATTGACCACATCCACACTCAGAACACTGGCAACCAGTCTGCCGCCGAGTCCCCATTCGGAGGCATCAAGGAGAGCGGCATGGGCAAGGAAAGTGGCAAGGACGTTGCAATCAACGAGTTCCTGATCTCCAAAACCGGAACCCTGACGCTACAAGACCACTATTAAGGTACCCTTTTACCGCCAACTCAGACGGCATGAGCAGGCGCCAACAGCCGGTTGAGGTGCATGTGTCTCCCGGGCGCAGGTATGCATACAAGGTGAAGTCAATGGTCATGGTACTCAAAAGATTGTGCAGGGTCTCATACATATATACTATGTTAATTCTCGTCCAGGCTCCTTTCCCTTCTCGTCAAACCTCTATCCAACAAGTAGCTTAAACTGGCTCTATATTCCTACCTCGAGGAAAACAATCTGCAGCATCTAATTTGGTATTCCTGGATGCGGGGATAAGTTGCTTTCATGTATACAAAACTGCCTGTATTGCCTCAGACTTGGTTTGATGTCGTCAGAACTATCCAAGACAACCAGCAATGGCTCGTGGGTATCTGCCGATATCAAGATGTCGATCTCTCCCACCTGAACGCTCTCGTTAGCAGAACTCAGCCAAGTACGAAACCGCGCTGTACTCACAAATCAAGGAAGAGCCTCCAGAGTATGGAGAACATGATGCCCTGCAACCCGTTCGCGATGATACGGGTCTTGAGGCCACGACCGAAGAGACCCAAGATGCCGTCCTGTAGGATGACCAGTCTAGCAGCCTCGGCTGTACACCACTGGATTAGCCTAGCCAGACCGAGGTGGGAATGGCGAGCTCACTGTAGGAGACCTGCGTGTCGTTGACCTGACGGTAAGTCTTGATCACGCGCAACGAGTTTGACACGCTGTCAGATACGATGGAGGCGCAGAAGCCGATGAAGGCCAGGCGGGCCAGCCACACGATCAGAGGGTGCTTCGGGGGCTCTTGGATGTTCTCTGACAGGAAGTTGTACTAGCATCCAAGGCCCATTAGCTGCGGGCTCTTCGCTCGACCTCGAGCCTCTCGCTGTGTGCTCACCGTTGCGAACCAGGGGTAATGCCCAACGAAGGTGGCAGCAGCCGTGGCGAATGCGCCCCACCATAGACTCCCGATACCGTTCTCCTTGACGCGCCTGCGCAGCAGCGCGGTGCCTCGAGCACCCTGGGCCTGCATCGTGGTCTTGAAGGTGTCGATTGGTGTCAAGATCATGCGGAATGCGGCAGCACTGTGTGGGTGGCAGAACATCAGTCCTGTGTGCTCTGACTCAGACAGTGGATTCCGATCGGTAGTGAACTCACCAGACAGAAGCAAAGACAGTCTGGATCAGGCTGGGGAGCTGGCTGAGGTAGCCGTTGGACTGGAGCAAGGCGAGGATGCCAGCGTTCGCAGCTGTGTCGCCAAACCTGGACACCGGACCCTGGATGAGGGCCCAGCCGGCGCCCTGATAGAAGCGTGGAATGCCACCCTCGGCGTAGAGGGTCTTGGTGGCTACGGTGAGAGACGAGCCATGGCGATACTGGTAGTTCATGATGGTGCGGATCCACTATGCCAAGTCAGTGACCTGTGACGCCCATTGGAGTAGTTGGCAAGGCCGCGCGAGCCGGCGGGCATACATACCATGAGCAACACAACCTGAAGGACCATCGCAGCAGCACCGCTCAGTCCGCCACCAAGGGCCCGCTTCAGGGCGCCCTTGAGATCAAACTGCACGCACGCACTGTCAGCCAGACTCGGCCACAATCGATGACTGCATGTGCACTCACGTCGACGTCCTTGGCGTCTATCCACCCCTTGATGAAAACAGCAAGCACGAGTGCACCGAGGACGGTCCACAGTATCCGCCAGAACCACCAGCTCCTGGTGCGCTTGGACTCGCCCTGGGGCGGGCCGAGCAGCGCAGCCTGCTCGTGCTCATCCCGCCCCTCCTCGCGCGCGGCGGCGAGCAAGGGCGTCTCCTCGGTGTCGGCGTCCCGGGCAGGGCGGTTGGGGGACCGCGCGGGCGACTTTGGCGGTGTCTGGGCGCCGTTGGCCGGTGCGACTGCGGAAGCCATGTCCGGAAATGGACGGTGTGGAATGAGCCGTCGGAGCGTGATGGTGATTATCTGCCAAGGAATGAAGCTGTCTACTAGAGCATGCTGGTTTAATGTCCTTGGTGAGCCTCACCCGGTATTGATCCCAAGCTCTGTCGCTGGGAGAGAGTGAGTGAGCGAGTGGGTGAGTGACGCTTAGAAATCCATCCAAACCCGAAACCGCGCAAGGAAGGTAAAACGGAGCGGGCCCGTTTTCTTATCTCCGTCCCGCAACAGGCTTCACTGCTCTCTACTTACCGAGTAATTACCCCCACGCTCGCCATCTTCCGTCCCGGTGGCGTGCGTTTCAATACAGCAGCAACCTTGGACATTGTCCAGCGCGTGAGACATTCGTATATTGGTTAAGATACTACCTCAATCCCAGCGCTCATCACCCCAAACCCTAGCAGTGCGTCAGTGTCCAAGTCTTGCGAATAGCCGACGTGCCATGATTTTACGCTTGTAGGCCAGCTTTCTTTCCTCATGGGCCAACTCATCTTTGGTCAACGGCTGAAATTCTGGGGAAGCAGGGCCTAGATATCCGAGTAGGTATGCAATCCTAAAGCACGGGGCGAGCATTTGTATTCCTTAGGGAGGCCATATGACTGACTTGACACATGCATCGCCTATGGCATTGGCTAGGGCAGTCTTTTATTTGACTGTTTGCAGTACCTTGTAGCATCTCCGTTTTCTCCCGTCACCACTAAAGTCCCAAATAGGACATGATAGACTCACCCTAGACCCGGTCCGCGAGTTCCTTGCTCTCGGGGGCCATCTTGACCAGCCTGTCCGCGATGCCCAGGGAGTATGCCTCGGGCGCGGAGACGCGCCTGCCCGTGAGGGTGGGGTCCCTCGCGCTGGGGATGATGCCAGTGAGGCCTCTCTACCTCCCCCGAGGCCACTTACGATGTTCACCCCTGCCAGGGCGAAGCCCATGTGACATGTCATGACCTCGGATTTATACGCATCGGCCGCCATCCACCTAATGAATATAAATTAGCAAAATCACCTGTGAAGGAAACAATTGGGAAAGCTAACCTCCAAGTTGATGCCAGTGATAAAATTTGCCTCATCACTAGCAAGGTAACAGCAGGCATTCGCAATATCACTGGGCGTCGACGCGCGCCCCAGAGGCACAGTTGCCACGAACGCCGCGCGGTTCTCTTCGGTGTCGGGCTTGCCCAGGAAAGAGGAGGACCTTGAAAGGGGGGTGTCTCAGAGGTAAGCCGACATGTCCAGGTCATAAACAACCCCGGGGGGGGTGGGGGC
>NQMI01000038.1:10588-28023 GCA_002270565.1 Stenocarpella maydis
CTAAAAAACATAGAGTATTAAATATTAATTATAAAGATTTGAAAAATAATGAATTAAATATATTTAGTTAATATCATAAAACATATTCTTATTTATTTCGTATTATAGTTTTATATATCATATTTAGGAAATTGATTATTCTATATAAACCTTTATTAATAATATCAGAAAAATTATAATATTTATTATCCTTAAAATAACTTATTATAATAGTTTTACGAAAAATAAATTTAAAGCTATATTTAAGCAAGTTAAGATTTTATTTTAGACTTTAATTAGATATTACTATTTTTAAACTTAACATATATTTAAAACTTGAATTTTATATATTTTTATATAAATAATATTATAATAGTTATAATATAGATAAATAATATTATGATAGTTATAATATCGGTGAATATAATGTAAAGATATATAAGAAAGAAAAAAAGCATTTAAAAAATTAAATTTTAGTTATATTTCAATAAATCCAGCTTAATTAATATTAATTAATATAAAGATAAATATATTAAGATTTTGAAACGAGATTTATACCAATTAATATAAAATATAATTTTCTTCTCAGAAGTTAGTTTATTTAAATTTATAATATAGGTTTATTACTATTATTAAATTAAGCCAAATTAATTTACATTAACTAATTAAGTGTTATGCATATTAAATATTTACCCTTAGGTAGGTATTAAGCTTAATAAAAGTTAGTAAATATTATAGACATAATTTACTTATTAATACACCTTATTTATTAATAACTTACATTAAATGTATAAGTAATATTTAATTATAACTTTATTTATATTTCTTTTTTAAACAACAGTGGTAAATAGGCCTTAATTAAATATTAATAATTTAATTCATATATTTTATAAATCCTAAAAACATATATTTCTTGATGAAACTTTATAAGCTTTAATTTCTAAATAATAATAATTCTATAAGGAGAAAGTCTTAACCTTTATTTCATTAAATAAAGCTTATATACTACTTTATATCTTCCTTTATTAATAAAAGTATTTTATAAGGGTGTTTTAAATTATAACTAATAATAAAAGAAATATCCTTAAGTAAGACGCTTAAACTAATTTTTACTTAATTTTATTCTTATTAGCTTAAATTTATAAAGCAAATAAATAAGTTAAATGACTATATTTAGTTTCAAATAATTGAATTTATTATCTTAATAAGTTAAAATAATAAGTTTCTTTTAATTAAAAATAATGAGTATTAAATTTTTGAAGATTGCTATAGACATTTATGGAAATTTATATTTAATTTATTACGTAAGTATTATTAATAATAAATCAAGAAAAGAATTAAAAAGAAAAATAGTTAATATTTATTAAGTTAATATATATTGTTTTATTAAAGTCTTTAGATACTTTTATAAGTATAAATAAAGAAGCCTTTGATATAATAAAAAGTATAAAAAGGGAAATAAAAGATATAAGAGTAAATAAATACATGACGAAAGAGAACTAAAAATACTTATTTTCTAATATATAAAGAGTAATTAAATAGATAAATTATTAACAGGCTTAACATAATTATTCTATTAAAGCTTGAAACTTTTTGAAGTAATGTAATAAGGCTTCCTTTATAGCTAGGTCATAGCTTTCTAACTTTCTATTACTATACCTAAGAATAATAGGTATAAACTAATTTTGGTATATAATTATTAGTTAGAATATAAATAAAAGTAGTATCAGATAATATAAACTTAAGACTAAAGTAAGCTAAGGTAGAAGAGCTTAAGTTTAAGTAGAACTATATATTAAGAGTTTCAGCTCTTACTTTTATATTTAAATATAGCTACCTATACTATACTATAATTATAGTTTAGTTCTTAGGGTAGCAGATTATATAAAAGGCTTAGACTTTGCTTAAGCCTAAGTAGGGTATTATATTAGGCTTAATATAATACTGTTTTAAGTTAGTCCTAAAGCTATTATAATCTAAGTATATAACTATATAAAATAAAGAATATTTAGGCCCCTTTAAGGCCCTATAGTTAGCTAGGTCCAGTAATTTATAACTTATCTCAGGAACCTTTCAGTAGTAGCTCTAAGGACGACTTATAATATAAAGTAATATACTAAATTTAATAAATAAATAATTATAATTATAAATGTAAATATTATTTTAGTTTTAAACTGATTTTTAATAATTAATTTCCTTTCTTAGTTTATTAATATTAAGCTAATATTTAGTATACCTTTTTTATTTCCTACTTATAATTTTTTAAACCCCTGCTTTGCTAAGCCGTTAGATCCACTTTAAAACTTCGTCAGCTGGACTAGTAACCCACTAGTAACCCGCCCTAAGGGGATATGCTCAGTTAGCATATGCTGTCTAGCCTATGTATGGCCCTATAGCGCTGCTAGCCCGTGCATACTACTACAAGCCGAGTTCGCTGCCGCCCTGTCCGCCGCCCCCACGCCGCAGGGGACTGTCCGCCGGTCCGCTGGCCCTCGGACAACTGATATTATAGTAGGCCCACCAGACGAGACACTTGACCCGTGGCCGGCAATTATCACCAGAGTGTATTAGCCTTAGGATCCTTGCGGTCACTGACTAAGTACTATTCATTTGAGAACATCATTACTCTACAGCTCCTACTGCCAGGCGGATAAAAGGTGGGCTCGTAAGTTAATTTAATTCCATCCTGCGCAACCTTCAATCATGGACACTAATACATTGCAAGAAATCGAGGCCCAGGCCGAGAAGCTGGCAAAAGCAGCCAAAGCCCTGACAAGAAAATACAGAGAGGCGGGCGTCGGCGAGTATCCCGCTGACTGGGGTTTTGCTTCCACGCAGGTCCTTCGAGAAGTAGACCGACTGAGGTGTAAGATGTTGGCCTCTGCAACTCGGCTGCACGCGATGCTAGCCGCACCACCAAGTTTTATCCAGAACATTGCTCATCAGGTGCCGTCTCTGTTTTCTCCCATTTGCCCTCTCGTCCTTTTTAAGCTCTACCAGCGGACATTGAACGTCTACCAGGATTAACAGAGTTTGTTATTGTATAGATCCAGATCCTAGCATGCCTCCGATGGCTTGGCGAGTTCCAAGTCTTGGCCTGCATACCTCTGGACGGGGAAGCCATGGGAACAAATGACCTTGCAGATCTAGTCAACGTGTCCGAGCCGCAGCTCCGGCGGGTTGTGCGACTGATGGCGACTGCTGGCTTTCTAGTCTTCCATGAGCAAGAACAGGCGCTCGGAACAACACAGCAACCCCAGGTCGCCCACACCAGGCTCTCGGCCTCTTTCGTCACCCAGTTCTCGAACATGGACGCTGTTATGTTCCTCAGCGGGCCAATGATACACGCAGCTCTACTCATGCCCGAGGCTACACAGCGCCAGACAAGTGGCTTCTCACTGAGCTCCACCCCCCTCGGCCTCGACTTTGGCTCCGCGTGCAAGCAGCAGCCGGGGCTGCGCCGTCAACGGGATGCCTACCTCGGGTGCTTGACGGACCCGGACGAGGTCATTGCCGACCTGCTGGAGCGGCTCGACTGGGCCGGCCTGGCCCGGCCCATTGTGGTCGAGGTGAGCACCAGCCCCGATCCTGGATCCATACCAGAGCGCCAGGCACGTTTTCCAGGCATTGGATGAGCTGACACTCGTCCATGCTATAATGCAGACTAATGCCTGCTCGACCGGGCTCGCCCAGAGTCTAGCCGAGAAACACCCGGGCCTGAAGTGGATCGTCCAGATGAATGGCTCTGCGGTCGCCAAGGGCCAGTGCGACATGGGCATGTTCGTGGGACCAGAACGCTGGGAAAAGGTTGCATCGGCGGGGGGGTGGGAGATCGAGGCGCAGTTACGGTCCCCACACACGGCACAGACCATTGATAACGCTGGGGTGTACCTGATTCACGTCCCATCCAACCTGGACTACCAGACCCTCACCGTATGGGTCCAGGCCGAGCTGCTGTCCCATCTCCCTGTGCTCCGCGGCAGCCCGGACTCGCTGCTGCTGCTGGCAGTGCAGCTGCGGCCGGAGCCCGGCTCGGTCGACTCGGCGGTTGAGGCTATGGCTTGCACTCGATCCATGACTGTTGCCCAGCTGACGGGAGACACAAACGAGATGGACTTGGGAAGCCTGGAGCAGCTGGTCGGCCGTGTGCGAGACAATAAAGATGGAGGCCTGGTGGTTTTGAACACGCTTCAGAACAGACACTGCTCCACGACCGTCCTTGGAATCAAGTACGTATCCAGATCACAGCCACGTGAGCCCCTGGCCATGGTTGAGTCAGGCCTGGGCTGGGGGGTGCCCTATCTCCGTGATAGAGGTGCATAACGGCCTATGTAGTGGGTGGTGCCATGGGTGCCGTGGACCGCAGTTTCTGAGATTACGCGTGATTGGGAATTGTGGGCTTTGTAAACTGAACCTGTCTATCTTTCCGATAATGACTGCCTCGCTCCTTAGCAAGTTAGTGTACGGAGTCCGTAATCTTGTGTAACTGCTCATATATACAGTCAGTTGACTCAGGATGTTGCGTCGGGCAGCGGGTTCATTACCTAAGGTGTATTACTGAGCTGAGAAAACTAAGTTTACCTGATTCATGTGTTATATCTGCTTTTACACATAGCTCCGGCTGCTGATCCCCATCGGCTTGTACTTACCTGTGCTTAAAGTTTACATGTACGGAGTGCTAGTGTAAATTGACGTCACGCTGGTGCGTGGCCCCTGAGATAAACCGGTGTCTACCAAAAGCCGAGGTGGCCGCCGCTAGGGTTCTGCATGTGGTCTCATCAGCCCCACCAGGCAGAGAGAAAGTCAATTCAGCACCTCCACCTGGGGCCTGGATGGTGATTCATTTTCCCTCTGACTGACGCTCCACCGGGATCCCAAACGTGAAACCGTGTCATATTCTTTCTGTTGGTAGCCTTTAGCCTGCCGGCGTACGACTGTGAGTGGAGACGTAGTGAAAGCTTGGTGTTTTGGCTCCGGCATTGGAAGACGGCTTTATCACTGTTTGATTCAGAGATAAAGGCGTGAACGGACGGCCGGGCTGCTCAAAAGACAGCCTCTCAATTTAGGACTTACCTATACATAAGGTTAAACATGACATCTTGGCATAGGCATAATAAGCACCCGTCTCCCACTTCGCCTAAAGCTTGGCTTGCTTGATCCCCAGATCCCACATCTAGTTGCTCGATCACCTCTAGTTACTTACCGTTGTACCGCAGCCTCTGCATCTCCATCTGCATCTGCACCTGCACCTGCACCTGCATCTGCCTCCACTCCTGTGTGCCTTACCTAGGTACCCTCATGTCATACAGTATGGATGCACCTCAGTCGCCGAAAGATTCCAATGCGGTCGCTAAAGCATCTTCCCCGTCAACCATCAATGCCTCGACATCAGACACTGCCAACACGTCATTGCCTAAACTGCGGGATAGCTGCGTCGCATGCGCTGCTGCCAAAGTAAGATGCCACAGGCAAAAGCCATCCTGCTCAAAATGCGTTGCACGAGGCATCCCGTGCAAGTATGTCAGGTCCAAGCGAGGAGGTCGCAACCCGGCTCCACGTCCGCAGTCGCAGGCGTGCACGACGGGCAGCAAGCCCAGCAAAAATGGACGGGGCAGTGTTGGTACTGAGACCAGTACTTCCACGGCGCGTTTATCACCCCATTCTGGCCCTCTTTCGCCTGGCCGCTGGGCTGGCGGCATGAAAGACGTGCCTGATCCCCCAACTCAGACGCCTACCACAATGTCGATGTCCAGGAACACCAAGATTTCCTCCATCACAGTCTCAAACCCATTTTGCTTGTCACCTCCATCAGGTGAAATTCCCGAACTGGAAAGTGATGCCGATCAATTTCGTCCTTTGGCCGCGGACTTTGACTTTGATCTAGACCTGGGAGATCTCGATACACTTTCTATGGTCTTCAACGAACACTCGGACAATGACAAGTCTCTCATGAGAAACTTTACAACGGCTTCTGCTGAGGCCTGCTCTCCGCCCCTGTCTTCGATCATTCCACAGTGCTCCGCCCGACCATTCTTCGGGTTCAAAAGCGACTTCCTGCAAAATAACAACGTCCTGCAACATCAGGGATCATGCGACTGTTCGATCCAGGCAGCAGACCTGGTGAAACAGTACATGACGGATTCGTCCGTCAGTTCGTCTCCATCCTCGGCAACGCCACCACCCACGAGCAGCCAGACCCAATCGATCATCTTTCAGAACAAGCAAGCAATCGAGATTATCGAGTCCGTATTGCAATGCTCTTGTTCTCGAGATACATATCTACTCGTGATGCTGTCTATGATCCTGCTCAAGGTCATGGACACTTATGCGGATGCGTCAAATAACAAGCAGACGGCCTCTGGCCGGATCACAGTCAATACGAGGACTAGTGATGCTGGAAGTGACGACGCCAACGAGAAAGGGAAGACTTATAGTGATGAAGAGACGGGCTATGGAAGGCTGCCACCGCTACAGTCACCGTCACTGGCCAGCTATGCCTATAGAAAACACAGTACAAATGTCTTCAGCTCGGGAGCCGAAAATGAAGGGTCAGCGCGCAGCTCAATGCACATGGTTCTCGGCGAGTTACACCGACCGCAGAGGCTGGTCAACCGGTTATCCGACATGTTGAAAGCGGGGGAGCCCAAGGGGAGTACCTGCGATACAAGCAACTCACGCCATGACAGCGGCTTGAACAAGTGCTCCCTCCCGGGCGGTAGGGCTGTTATCGGCGCGTACCCGAGCTCACACTTCCCATTCTCGGATGCTCTAATGGCACAGCTCGCACTAGATCTCAGGAGGAGACTTCAGAAGATATCGCAGGAGATAAGGCAGGCCCTTAAAAGAGAATGGGCCGGGTAGCAAGTTCGTAGTTAAATGTAGATGGAACCTCAAAGGACTCAACAGCTACTTCAAATTGCCAACACCACATAGTATTGGCACATAGCTAATCTAGAAAATAGAATAAGATTGCAAACAGGTATACAGTAAATTAGTCAAGAATAAAGAAAGTCTTCATACAATTAAATATTTTCAAATGAATCTAAGATTAACTATAAGTTGATAATATAATTTAAATATAAGATTAAATAATATAAATTTAAAAATTATAATATGGTTTACCAACAATTAAGATACACTAGTAAGTGGGATTATTTTGATATATTTATTAACTTTAGATAACTCTAGCACTACCGTAGTGCTAAATAACTAATAACANCGAGCCTATAGAGACCTAGCTTTTCTATATTAATTAAAATATATAATAATTATAATTAAGATTATTTAGCTTATTATAAAGCTAGTCTTATTAAAGTTATAAAGATTATTCTTTGGAATTTTATACTTAGCTTTTATAATATAAAGTAACTAAAATTAATTCTTAATAACCTCTAGATCTTTATACCCAGCTCTTTAATAGTTATATAACTAATTAAGTATAAATTTTAAGATTAGGTATATTTTAATAAAGTATTATACCTAATACTTATTACATAGCTTATTATTATACAATACTTGCAGAAGATTAGCTATATCTTCTATAACCTTAAGTTATATTAAAAATTGTTAAATACTTTAATTAATAATATATTCAATACATAATTACTCTTTAATTAAGTTAAGTTCATATCTTTTAATATATAATTATTTATAGGTATATGCTTATATTATTTTATATTATAATGAAATTTATGGTACATTAAATATCTCAGTTAATATAGCCATATTTATAAGTTTTATATTATTTTTTTGAAATTTTTAATTATCTTAAATCGCTAAAGAAATAATTGCAGCCTTTAAAATATAAGATATATATTATTATTATAGGGTTTTAAGTCTTTAATGATTTAAACAAGTAGCGAAATATAAAACTAATATAATAATTAAAGATATGATTAGTACTATAAAAGGGCTATCTTATAAACTTTAATACCTTTTAGCCTTATTATACCCACCGTGACCCTTTTAAATTTATAAAATTAATTAAAAATAAGTGATTAGGTATAATTAGTACTAATTAGTGCTAAATTGTATTCGATATCTAGCCTTAAGCAAGTGCTAGGGTAGCTCAAATTTAATAAATTTACCAAAGACTGGCCTCCTTATGGTCCTAGCTACTTCCTAATACTTTAGATTGACCTTTATTAATTATTTAACATTAAGATACTGTTAGAGTTGGGTAAAGTTAGTAAGTATGATAAAACTATCCTATTTACTAATATATTATACGTATTAGTAATATATATTAAGCTTTTTATATTATTAAGCTTTAAGTAATTCTAAGGGTTTAAGTTATGTAGTAAATTTATTTATATATAGTTCTTAATAGTATTGAATTAAATTATTAAGACCTAAAAATAGCTTCAGCCTTAGTATAATAAACTTAATAATTAGAATAACATTAATTATATTCATATAATTTAATGTATTTATAAAAGCCTTAACTTATGCAATATATTCATATATATATAGTTCTTAATAGTATTGAATTAAGTTACAAATAGCTACAGTTAGCTTTAACCTTAATAAATCAATAGCTTCTTAATAAAAGTATTATAAATTATTATCGTTTTAGACTAAAACTTATAATCGAGAATAGTAGTTTACAAGTTAATATTAGCAGAACCAACTAAATATTTATTATTAAAAGTATATATTATAAATTAATTAGGNCAAATATTAAGTCAATGAAAAGCCTTTATTATTCTTTTAAAGGAATATTTTTGTAATTATAATTATTTAAATAACTAAAATTTATATTATACTTTATATTTATTTTTAAATCTTTATCATTTTTGTATTTAAATTTTAAAAACATTTTTTTATGTTTAATTTAATATTAAAAGGTTTTTAAATTTACTTTTAATAATTTTAGTAATTTCTTTAAAGTAATAAATATTTTTTGTTATATTATAGATATTGAAATTTAATATAATCTTTATTTTAATTTATATTTAATTATTATTATATTCAATATTTCTAAGTATATTATTATTAGCATATAGTTTAAATTTTCTTTATTTATTTGAAGTAAATAAGTAGTTGCTTTATCTTCTGTAATCTTAATCTAATAGTTGTTATATGTCTTTGGTTTCCTACTTGTACCTTTTCAAATCCCTGTCTTGCCAAGCCGTCGGACCCGCTTTACAACTTCGTCGGCCGGACTGGTAACCCGCCATCGTGGCAGGGCACTTACATACATGGAGGAAGAGTGCGTTTCGGGAATATGAGTCATTGTGGGGGGCTTAGGGTGGGGTAATCTAAGTGAGGCGAAATGACAAGTGACATTTGGCTACATCCTTAATTCCTTATTGGGACTCTTGGTTGCGGGGGGGAGTGCTTCCTCTTGGCTCCGTACCGGGATGCGATCTCCAAGCTCTGGAAAGAATCTCTCCTCCGTACACAATTTACGACGGGCCGGGAGGATCACAAAAGCTTGAGCACCTATCGGATGTAAAATTCTGAACTCGGCATCCTGCGGTGTCCGTACCTAGGTAGTTACTTGAGGACCCAGCATGTGATGCCGTCGGCGATCATGATCTCACGGAGTACCGTCCAGGCCCGGCACGGGGCCACCACAGTGGGTGCATCCGATGGGTACGTGTGCGGATAGAGGCACAGGCCAGGTAAACCCATGTTTATTTAGACACTATGAGATGGAAAGAGCTCGGGGAGGACACTGAAGGGCGGCTGACTATCATAGGCATCTTCGGGTACCTAGGTAGGTACCGGGTCATGGGGTAGCAACGAACATTTTTAACATGAGCACGAGTATATGAGTGGGATTTCATTCCTACAGAATCATGTTCATCTTGATTGTACCTTCCTCATCATCGACTGATCTTCCTAGTCCTCTGGTTTGGTACATTCAACAGCCATCATGGGGTCGAATTCGCCTTACATACCTTTCCGCCTCGATGGCAAAGTAGCGCTTGTGACCGGTTCTGGTCGCGGAATTGGTGCCGCCATGGCCGTTGAGCTCGGCCGCTGCGGTGCAAAGGTTGTAGTCAATTACGCAAACTCGCTCAAGTCCGCGGAAAAGGTGGTCGCCGATATCAAGAGTCTCGGGAGCGACGCCATCGCGGTTAAGGCCGATGTCAGACAAGTCGCCCAGACGACCAAGCTAATGGACGAGGCCGTCGCCCACTTTGGAGGACTGGATATTGTCTGCAGCAACTCGGGGTTGTGAGCTTTGGCCATCTAGGTGAAGTTACTGAGGTTAGCTATAGGCACCCCCCCACCCCCTTCCCCTGGACCTTTTGTCACTTCCTCCACCACGCACAGCCTTTGATACTGATGTTTAAAATTGCACATATAGGAAGAGTTTGACCGCGTCTTCAGTCTGAATACGCGTGGTCAATTCTTCGTAGCTCGTGAAGCATACCGTCACCTTAACGAGGGTGGGCGTATTATTCTCATGTCATCCAATACGGCCAAGGATTTCAGCGTGCCAAAGCACTCGCTTTACTCGGGGTCCAAGGGCGCTATCGACTCTTTTGTACGTGTCTTCGCCAAGGACTGCGGCCACAAGAAGATTACGGTGAATGCTGTAGCACCCGGCGGCACCGTCACCGATATGTTTCATGACGTCTCGCAGCATTACATCCCGGGCGGGGAGAAATACTCCGCAGAAGAGCGGCAGAAGGCAAGTGACCCTTATACTAACCATGTAATAGAAGACCGCTGTGCCGTCTAGTTTGCTAACCTTGTGGATTAGATGGCCGCGCATGCCTCGCCTCTGGTCCGGAATGGATATCCTGTGGATATTGCACGCGTGGTGTGCTTCTTGGCCAGTAACGAGGCTGAATGGGTCAACGGCAAGATCATCACCGTGGACGGAGGTGCTGCGTAAACTTGCGAAGGAGTGATGTGCATGGGGCATGGTATACTATCAGTAGAAATTAGCCTGTTATACGTACAAGTTGGTGAATAAAGGTGCTGCAAAATGGGAGCCATCTAGGCAAAGTCTATTTTGCCAACCACTTCTTTGATTGCCACTTAAAGTCTAGATTGAAATTTATTGTTATCGCTATTGTATTTTTTATCGAACGCTGGGTCATTGAGCGTTTACGACTCTATGAAGGGTCCGCCACAGCTCTTTTTTGAAAATTATGAAAGGGGGATTATGACCGGATTAATAAGAACGAAACCAACAACTAGATACGTGAACCAAGATCCGGGTCGCCTCGAGGTTTAATTAAGACAACACAGCCCATTATAGCCAAGCCCGAGCTCTATCCTTCGCTGGCTCCAGTTACGACTTTTCACCCCTTGTACGTCAAATAAAACTGCTTCAGCTCTGCCATGTGCTACAGCGGGCCAGCGTTCACGCACCTAGCCTTTTCCAACAGGCGCACCCAGTATAAGAAATTAAATGTGTAGCACACTATAAATTCTTATACCTCTCCCTCTCTTAAGCCCCTCCCCGCCACTCTAGAGGGCCCCTTTAAAAAGCCAATTTAAATGGCGCCTCTTTAAAAGTCCATACTTTAGGCGTATAGAGGGCCTTTCTTTTAGGCATGGAGTGCCTTCCTCTGGGCGCATGGTAGGGCGGGTGCACTTAAGAAGGCCCTCCTTTTAAATAGACTTTCCACGCACGCAGCTATGGGTAAGGTAGGGCCTAAGTGCGGGGTTAAGGGGCTATTTGGACAAGGGAACTAGGTATGCTGCATGCTTAATTTCTTGTACTAGCTGCGCCTATGGGAAAAAGCTGGGTATACCAACTGAAAAAGCTAAGTACGTGAACGCTGGCCTGCTACAGTCGATTCGCAACAAGATATTCATAATGGATAACTAGGAGACACACATTCATACTCTACAGTACACTCGGGCTATCGATGCACTCTGATGGAACATATTACTAGATCCTATGAGTTTAGTGATACGGTTAGGGCATGATCATAGATACGCATGTCGTTGAGGATGTCAACTCGCTGCCCAAACATAGAATTAGGTGGTGCGATTTCAGCTGGATCTTTCAACCCGAATCTGTGATTTCGGACACGAAGTAGCTAATTTGACTAAGCCGGACTTCTTCGGATTTCGGAGCGACAGCCGAGGCGCTCATCGAATGGCTGCATGGATGCTTTAAAATTCGCTCTCCGGGCCTGCATGACCGGAAGTCCGAACTCAAACGTTTCCTTACTAAAACGTGGGTACTATTTTGATTGATGTCCAGTTCAAGGACAGACCGGCGCTACGTCCGCAAACCCCAGGGTATTCCCCCCAGCGGTGGGTAGGATGGGGCGCGTAGGAGCCCAAGTACCATGGCCGGGAATAAGTCCCCTTACCCACTCACGCACCAACCCCCTCGCGCACCGGCCGTCAGGGGCCCCCTTTTCGTGACCACCTCCTATTGAATTTCAATATTCTGACTTCTATAAAGATAATATCTTCTCAAAAATTATACCATTCTATTCGTCTTTTCTTTCTCTATCGCTCAATATGTCTTTTGCATCTACAAATTGAATTCTTGCTGCCATAAATAGTCAATTAGATAGCATCCCTTAACGGCAAGCGGCCAGAAACCACCATATTTCCCGATATGCCCTATACCGCCGCCTTCTGGGTGTAAAATCCCGAGAGGAATTCAATTACTCTCTTCAGAAGCTGAGCAATATTCAGGAGTCTTTTTTAGCCAAATGGTCCCTTACGCAGGGCCGTCTACACCGCCCCCTATCACATGTTGCTCTCCGGCGCCTTACTGCGAGAATCATCAACGATAGGCTCCCCAACACTACTCTGCACCAACCCATAAGCGTTAATTGGGTATAGAAGTTTCTAAAGAGGAATCTAACTATAAAGACCCTTAAAGCCATGCATATTAAATATAAGCGCACAAATGGCGCTAGCCACAAGAATATTAATATTTTCTTTAACCGCCTGGACCTCCTAGAGCTCCAAGATATTCCCCTTGAATTCTAGCATAACGCTAACGAGGTGGGCTTTCAGGAAGGTAATAGGGATAATCAATTAGTTATTAGGTCTTTAGCAGTCAACTTAATTATTAAGAAAACAGCCGTCTCTCGCACATAGTGCACAAAAATTAAGTGTATCAATAGGGCGAGCCAGGCGATTCCTTCACTCATTATCTTCCATGGCAAATCCGTGTAATAATAATGGTTCCCTATAGATAATTCAGACCTTTAGTTATTTAAAGGCTGGCAATTTGACGTATTAGAGAACAGCTAGACTAATAATTTTATTGGATTGCAATAGCTAAAGGAGCTATTTAAGCTAAATACCCGGCCCGTGGATCCTGAATAATGGAGGGTTCTGCTTCTTGATGGCTATAGCTCGCACACTACTGAAGATTTTATGTGGTATTGCTATGGATCAAAGATTTAGCTCATATTTCTTCCCCCCCATACATCTTACGTCCTTCAGCCTCTTAACGTTAGTATATTCTCCTCTTTGAAGCAGAGATATCATTAGTAATTAGCCCTCTTGGCTATAACCTATGGTATAGAGGAATCCAGTAAGGAATTCTTTCTTCATACCTATTAAAAAGCACGCGAAATAGCCCTCAAGAAGACCACTATTAGAAATGCTTGGTTTGCAACGGGAATTTAGCCTAGAGACTGAATAAAGGTTAAGAGATTGCAACTAATAGCTAAAAATAACAACAATGCAATTGCTAGAGCCCTTACACCCCTAGCGGTTATCCTAATTAACTCAGAACTAGCTGCAATCAATTTAAAAACACTATATTCCTCTAGATACATTCAGGCAATCAAATTAGAATTACATAGCGTTAGTAACGCATATAAGTCCCCCACCATACATCTCTTATTTAAGAAGCTTGGCAAGGGGCTGGATGAATTAGCAGTATGTGCAGCTACAGCCGAAGCTAAAAAGGAGGTCCTTATAGCTGCTTTAAAGCATTAGAAGCTTAGGAAGAAGAGGAGGGTTATATTAAACCCAAATGAAGCGTTTGTAGATATTATGGTGATTACAAGGGAGAGGGCAGCAATAGGACTTATAAAAGAAGAGCCGGCAGTAACACTTAAAGGCGATAAGTCAGGGGATGATGATAAGGTTGAGGAAATGGAATGTATTATAGTGTATGCTTCAAATAGTGAAGGGTTGTTATCTGATTGCAAATAGCTGTAATGGTCGTTAAGAAATTAATTGTTGAAGTTAAGGGTGGTTCTAGAGGAGGTTAGAATTAGGGCTGGTGCGCGAGGGGGTTGGTGCGTGAGTGGGTAAGGGGACTTATACTCCTCCGCCAGTGTAAAAAAGGTTAATTTTTCACGTATTGTTACATCGCTCCTCTTTTGACCTGTACATACTAACCTTATTATTTTTCTAGCACTTTCTACGCAATCAGTACTTCTACTATATATTCTTAGCTAAAGCAGATTAATAAAGGACAGCTACTTAGGAGTTAATTAATAATGAATTTCTACTATAGTAAACTTATAAACTGCTAGAGTTTTTTTTTAAAGTATGTTAATATATATAATAAAATAATAAATTACTAAAAAATAACGTAGTTTACTAATAGGTTGGCCATATTAGACTATATATATAAAGGTAGTATATTATGTTTATAATAAAACTAACTTATATATAACCCATATATTATTTATAATACGAGGGAACATAATAAATATAGCTATAATAGAATAGGTATCAAGGAAAATAAATATAATTTGCTTATAGAGTAAATACATATTAAATATAATATCAATTAAGGTAGGGGAAATTTTAAATGGAACTTAAGGGTATAAAAGATATAGTAAATCATTTATTAATGTCATAGAATAATAAGCTAATAATTAAGTATTAAATATAATCCTTTCTTAAAATATGATTGAGATTAAATACTTTCATATTTAATTAATAATACAATTAATTAATAGCCTACCTTATAACGATTTAGTTTATTAGACAATAAATTAATTACTTTATAATATAATATAAATACAATATTTGAAGATAATGTGTACTTTAATTTAAACCAGCTTTTATACTAAGCTTAAATGATTTTTATTTATTATTATCTCATTTATCTTAGCTTGAATTAAAAAACTAAACATAAAGTTTAAGAATAATAATAATTTAAATTATGAAATATATTAATATAAAGGACTAATATGTTTTAAAACTTCTCTTTGTTTGAAATACTTATTATTTTTATAATTAATGAATAAACTCTAGCTTTTATTGAGTTTAATAATTAAGACTATACTAAACAGGGAAATAAATAATGAAACTATTTCAGAAATATATTGAGTACTTATAGTATTTATAATATACTATAATATACTACTATATATTATATACAATACAATTAAATACTTAATTCAAATAAATATGAAAAACTATAAAATAATAAAGTTTAAATATTATTATATTTTAATATATATTATAGCACTTAAACATTATAGTAATTTGCTATCAAATGATGAATATATTAATACGATTAATATCTTTATTTACATTTAAATTAATTGTGTTATTAAACTTGAAGTTCTTTATTAATTTTAGGTATCTTATAGTAAGACTTTTATAAAAGAAAATAAAAACGCTAGGTCTAAAAAGCTAGTATTGTTTGCAAGATTTCGACTTTATTATTTCAAGTTCAATATTTACTTATAAACTTTAAAATAATTACCACTTATATCCCCTTAAAATAAGCATTCTAAACTCTTAAATACTATACTAAAAGCTATTAATAATAAATTCTATTTAAACAACATCTCTAACTACTTAAGTAGCTCTTATATTATCCTTAAGGGTGAATTACAAGTTTTGTGAAGAATATATAATACCATAGTTTTATTTAAATTACATATTAAGAAAATTCAAGAAATAATGTTGTTAGAATGCTAATACTGGGGGTTTATCAGTACTAGGCGCTGCTAAAAAGAAAGTAAATTAAGTTCACGCGCACATCCTCACCGCTCGCAGTAATTTCCCACTGAAATTGAGGAGAATTAAATAGGGAAAGTAATTAATTTAGTTTAAATAATAATGATAACAATAAGGATTTAATATTATTCTTAAAATACATAAATAATAATATAATAGCTTATAATAGAATTAACGTATAACTTTTAAACACTTATAAATATTAACTATACAGGATTTTAGTCCATAATAATAACCTACCTGCAAATTATTATTAATTTAATATAGAATATATATGATATTCGTATTTATAATAGTCAAGATTTTAAGAGTAAAGGTAGTATTTATTTAGTAAAAGTATATTTTTCTTTTCAAGAATTACTCCTTTTAAATTGATAATATCTTTATTTTAATTAATTCTCAATTTATACACTATCTCAGATTTATGTAATTAAGTATAGTTATACTAATTAAGTGCTAACTGTCATTCATATCTAACCCTACGGCAGGTACTAAGGTAGCCTAAAATTAATAAATTTATAAAACTAAGCTACTTTCTACGTCTAGGTACCTTCTAATTCCCTATTATTACATTAACTTTACTTAATAATACCTATAATATGCAAATTCCTCCAAAATCAATCTAGTAATTTAACATTTCATAAATTCTCAAAATGTACTTACATTTATAGAACATTATTATTACATTCTAGTACTCAGCCAACTATAAATCTTTTAATAACTCATCTTTCTTATCATTCTTTAACTAGAATTAGCTTTGAACAAATCCTAATCAATATATCTAACTAATAATGTATAATACTATCCTACCCTTACATATAAAACAAATGAAGCTTTTAACTTACTATAAAATAAAAACTAAATATTTTATATATATTAGTATATAAGATTTGTATTATGAATTAAGTTACGATATAAGGCTTTGTTTTTAGGAAATAATCATTTAATAAATAAAATAATGAAATTTAATATTTTACTCAATATTATTATAGTATTATATGTCCTTTTTCCTAAAACTTAGGGTTATTAAATGGCTTAATTCATCTTTTACAACTATATTTTCTTTAATTATAACTATGTCTAAGCTAAATTAATCTACTTTTAAAAATTTATTACTTAATAATATTCTTTTAAAAACGTTTATAATTATCCTTTTGTAAACTTATTTCCTTAATTATTAATGTTTCTTTTTTAATCTTTAATTCACCTAAAATCGCCTTCATAGTCTTTTACATTAATTATTAATATATTAGTCATAAATAATAAAAAGTAATTTACTATTATCCTATAATTCCTAAGATTTAATATAGCTCGTATTTTAACATGTATTATATTATTTCATTATTATTAAAATCATAATAAAATTTATATATGTTATATATTTATAAAAATATATAACTAATATATAATTTTAATCCTAGTTACAAAAACATATTTCGCTTGAAAAAATAATCTTATATATTCTAAAGCAAGTAAATTATTTATATGTTTAAACATTATAAACATAGCTTTTATATTAAATTACTTTAAGTAAGAGACCATAATACCTTAAGATAAAACTAAGGTAAGTTATATATAAA
>NQMI01000038.1:37994-49966 GCA_002270565.1 Stenocarpella maydis
CTTCTTATAGCCTTAGAGGGAGGGGGGGGGATGCTAAGGCTGGTTTTCCTCTGGATTCCGAAATATGCTGGTTCCCCTAGACCCCGGAACATACCCCTCTCCAGACTATTATAAAGAATAAGCAATGGTCCGCCCGAAACAACTAAAATTACTTTCCTCCTCTGATTAGATAAGCTACCTGAATTCAGCTCTATTGGACCCTTTATAGCTCTTAATTCCTGGCCTGCTTATCTTTACTCTCATTCTGCTATAGCATGCTTGGTCTGCAATCCTTCTTCTCTCGCTTAGCCGCCTTTTTATAAGCCTAGGATTGATGGCTGTTATTAATTACTGGTATGGGAACCTAGTAATTTGCTTCCTTAGTCCTTACCTACTTGCTTGCATTCCGGTTATACTCCTGAATTGTTATAATTCTTATTGCGGTGGGTGATGGGCGATGTGGTGGCAGTATAGTTGGAATAGAGGATAGAGATAATAATAAAGACCTTAAGATACCTGATTGCTTAGGGGTTATCCCACTTATATTTATATTTCCTCCTGGGGATATATTCCTGATACTTGCCTCTAATATTTGCTGTAAGAGAAGTTTAATAGGGTTACCCTATGGCGTTCTAGCCCTGCTCTGATTAGGTATCTATAAAGCAGTTCTTACTTTACTTGGTGTCTCAAGACCATCTTCTCCATATATCCATGCCCCATCTGCCTAAGGTAGAGGCTTAGGTGTTTTGGATGGGTCCTTGTGAAGTCCAAGCCTAAATATCGTGATTAGATCCTTCACAGCTGCACTAGGTATCTTAGATATTAGGATAGATGGCTAGTTCTTTAAGCTATTAGGGGTAATAGGAGTTTTACTTAATCTAGAAGTCTGGATATTAGTAGGCCTTGAAAGATCAGCCTTATTAAATCTCACTATAAGAAAGCCTAGTAGATTTTATCCCAATTCTGATCCTATACCGGGTATAGCGTAATACTTAGTCTCCCCCTTATTCATCCCTAAGATGTCGGCTTAAGAGTACATAATATTCTTTCCTACTATAAGCCTCTCATACTTATTATAGCTAATAACTGGAATATTCTGGATGCCCCTAATCGGATGCCTGGATTTATTGATTTCTGATTGGATAGCAAAACCCCAGATAAAAGCTAAGGCTTTTTTAGCAGGCAAGCTAGGAGGGGCGGATTCAAGCAGCCTGATCTTGATCCAGTTTCCAAACTCCTAGCTATTCTTTTTATGATTCTCCCGGAAGAAAAAGGCAACATAGGTGGCTATAAGGAGTCTATAGGTAGTTAATCCCAGCTGCAGCATAACCTTTACTTGGATTGCTATGCATACCTATTTTGAGAATCCTTCAAGTAGCCTAAGGGTAAGGAAGTATATAATATAGTCCCTTATACAGGGGTACATCCTATCATGAGTTCTCTAATTAGGATAAGTATTAATTATACCGAGTTATTTAATATCCCCATTAAAGATGCTTAATACCTAATGGCCTAGGGTATATATAACTTAGATGATAAACCTCTGGCTATCCTTTAGTAAGTAGTATCTCTATAATCTAGGGGGTTCTCTATTGATATTATAGGTTATGGGCACTATAAAGATCAGGTTACTAAAATCAATCAGCTGCTAATTAATAAGCCCTAGAATATAATTAGTATATAGGCACGCCTCTTAAGCCAGGAGACCTTCTGCATTATAAAGGGTTATAAGGAAGTCACTATAGTAAGTGCCAAATAGGTTCTTCTGCCCAGGGGGGTCTCTAAACTAAGGATAGGGATTAATGCCCTTAAAATATGTATCTACTACCCGCTGCGCATAATCATTATGCCCCCATTTTTGGTTCTAAAAGAATGGCGGTTGCACTGAAAGGTCTGATATATTAAAAGCTTGGGAGAGTGCCAACCTGTTATTAAGGATTCTAGTTTCAAATAGGTCTTTTATTAGGTCTATACTAGCTCCGTAATCCTAGTTTCCTTAATTGCAAATGTTGCATAGGTTGGGAAATCTCAGCTGTTATATAGGGTTGATATTATTAAAATTTATGATAAAGGGCAACGCTGAAAATCATGCTTTAAGGCCAACCTAATCAGAAGGGTTTGGGTACTCGATAGTAGGCATAGGGGCATCGGGATTGTTCATAGGGCTAACTTGGCCTTTTAGATTGTTGATAGCTGTAAACTAGATTAATGGGGATCCCTTCTTCTTTCTCTTATCTTTCTTTATTGTTTACTGGCTTAAGGAAGATATCTTTCTAATTAGTTAGATTGGGGAAAAGGGTGCTAAGGCAAGGAGAAATTAGGTAATGGAGGGGAGGTGATGAGTTTTAAGGGTAGAGGTTAATAATTGCAGCAGCTTTTAAGTCTTAATGATGTAAGTTATGCTGCGCTAATTAGAGATCAGCTGAGGTGTGATGGTTATGGAAGAAGTAGTTGGGTTGGAGGTTATAGCAGAAAGGTAGGCTTTTATTAGAAGGGGAGCCTTAAGATGAGTAAATTACTTAAGCTAGTAAATTACTTAACTTCCTTCCCTTTTCTGCTAGGCAGCAACCTTTGCTACTTTAAATGCTTCTGATAAGGGCTCCCTTCTCTAACTTTTCATATTTAAAGTTGCTTTCCCCTTACTAATCCTTTTCTTTAACTTCCCCCTAATAGCATTATTAACTATTAATCATTAATCTTGTTATTAAACTATTAAGCCTCTCTAATTAAACGAGCTTTGCTATCGCTATATCTTCTCCTCCTTAACCAAGCTAAGAAGAGAAGGGAAAGGGTAAGGAGTAATTGCCTCCTATTATCAGGATCTTTAAAACATACAATCCTCCTCCTATCCATAAAAAGGGCATCTGCACTTGTTTTCAGCCGAACGCAATCCTTTTATAAAACCAGATCTATAAATTACTGCTTTATAAGGCCTTTACAATAAATATTAAGATATACAACCTTAAGGGCAGAGGCAAGGGTCTTAACATCCTATAGACCCTCTCCTTAATATGCAAATTTGAGCTGCTTAAACTATTCTTTCCCTTCCTAAAAGCCCTAAAGGCTTACGAGTACCTATAGTCTTGCCTTAGCACTCTGATTAAAGGAGGTCCAAATAATGTTTTTATTAAGCACATAAATGGTGGCCCTTATGAGAAGTACATATCTCAACTATGCTAGGGGAATAACCTTCATCAGGGCCCGGCTCTCCTTATCGCCTTCTTTGGTTATTACAACGCGAACCCGTGCAACTATTGCATACAGCGGATAGGGGCCAACTGTAACCAAACAACTCTCTAAGGCATCATCCCCATTATAATCCCTTTCTTTAAGTACTAATCACTCTAAGGATTTCAAGATAATACTTATGCTAATTGTGTCTATTATATTAAGGGTCACTTTTATGATTTCAAGATGCTAAAGATTTCTGAGAGTAGTTACAACTACATTACTAACGTGCGTCCCAATCTAATTAACAAGCCTCCAAATATACCTCCTTTGGAGCTCTCGCTAGGCAAGTATACTAAGGCAGCTACTAAGATAAAATATAAGGAAACTCACGCGGATACTATAAGCAAGATCACCAGACATATGCCCAGGAAGTTCAAGTATAAGCCCACGGATCTCTAATCATAATCATAAGGTGATCAGAAGGGTCAGGCAAGGCTAGGGTAGATCCAGTTTTTCAGGTTGCTAATACTTCTTTTAGCAGTAAATTAAGAACCAATAATTTTTATCTTGCATATAGTCCCAAGAGAAGTACATTTATCTAATCAAAAATATAATATTATCTTAACTTTTTTATGTCTTAACTTTTTTTTTTATATCTTAACTTTTTTATATCTTATCTCAGAATTTATATTCCTTTAGCTTAAGGTTATTAGGGTTGATAAGCGGAATGTCTACATGCAGTATTATCCTTTAAATCTGGTTAGCTAAATCTAATAAATCCAAATTATATAAGCTATCTATATCTAAGCATGCCTACACTTAGGGGACCATCCGGCCAGGAAGAGACCAATCTTAGTACCAATTATCATTATCCTAATCAGGGGTGGTAGGACGGAGTATGTTATCCAGCATATCTGGGAAGACATTATATCCGGCTACCTCTAATAGCTTCCTCCTAGTTTATTAACTTTCAGGAGGGTTATCCTCCCAAAGAAAAGGCACCTCTAGCTCCCAAATTCCCCTCTTATAGATAAATTTCTTTAAATGCATTAGGGGATAGGTCCCATCAATAGGGATCCCATTAGGGGTCCTTAGCTTATATACGTTATTAGGCTTAATAGCATTAATGATATAAGGCCTAAACTATCAATATATTAGCTTCCAGAATAATAAGTGATTAGATTTCCTCTACTTATCTATAACCAGTATAAGGTTATCTTTTATAAGAGGCTTAAGTCTATAGAATCCCTAGTAGGTATCTCTGGCTGCTACCTTTCTTCTTTGCTCAGCAACTAACTCCTGGGCACATAAAACATCTTATTTTAGGTCTAGTAATAAGCATAGTTAATATTCTAATACCTAATTAGAGGTTATATAGGGTAACCAGGCTTAAACCCGCCAGATAGGGATCTCTATTTTAATAAGCAATACTGGGTTAAATCCATAGAGCAGGTAGAACGGGCTTTTCTTATGTAACCACCTTAAAGATGTCCTATTAGTAAAGAGTGCATAAAGAAGGATCTTTTTCTATCTAGTTATACCCCTACCCAGTATCTTTCCTAAGGCTGATATAATATTAAAGTAGCTGTATTCTATAATACTATTTACCCTAGGATTATATGTAGATATTCTAATCTGATATACCCTAAGGTATCTAAGGTATTTGGCAAAGTCTCCAAGGTTCTCAGGTCCCCTATCCACAACTACTAATATAGGCAAGCCCTATTTGAGTAGGAACTTATTGATAAAGAATCGCTTAATATTCTTTAAGTTGGCAGCCCTAAGAGCCATTACCTTAGGCCATCCTATAAGGTTGTAATATCCTTCCATAAGGTATTAATATCCCTAATTAGAGGGCAAATGCTAAATATTAATATAAATTTTTAAAAACGGAAGCCCTAGGGTGGTAGGTATTACCTCATTATTATAAATCCTAGTGTCCCATTTATTATATTTAGAATATCCGGTAATTACCTTTTCCATATCTGCATATATCCCTTTCTAGTAGTATATTGCTCTAATCCGGTAGTAGGTAGTATCCCTCCCTTTATAACTAAGGGGAGTGTAAGTATTCCTGATGATTCTTTTTTTCAGATTAGGGTTGTTTATAACTCTCCTTCTAGGGAGGTCTTTCTCGGGTTCCCGCTAGAGCACTCCTTCCCTAAGGGAAAACGTAAGAGCTTTCTTCTTAAAAGCCTTCTATTACCGATTAGAGAGGTGATTAGGTAGAATACTGCGGTAGAGGTAATCTGCAATCCCCTTTGATTCCTTTGACTACTGATAACTGTCTTCAAGCAACAGCATCTGATCAGAAGGTATTAGAGCCATTATAGGGTTAAGAGAAGCATTACATTATTCCTTGATATCCCCTTTAATTTGTCTGTCTACCTTATCTGAAGGACCCGGAGGTTTTCTTGAGAGTAAGTTAGCAACCGAATTATTAACCCCTTTGATATGCCTAACCATAAAGTTGTATATCCTGATTATAGCTAGCCATTGAGTAATATAGGCCCTAGGAATATCTAATGCTAACCCCTTTAGCTACTAAATAAGAATATTTAAGTTGGTCTCTAGGATAAAATAAACTCCATATATATAGAACTAAAGCTATCTAATCGCATAAAATATAGCCTGATACTCACATTTTATTGCATCATAGAGCTTCTTAGCAGCAGTCTATAAGCCACTCTTATACTAGACCGGATAACGAACCCTATCTTTCACCTATATTAGGCAAGCACCCTAGCCATCCAGACTTGCATCAACCATAAGGATGATCTCTCCCCCATTATAGTCAATATTTACAAGGTAGGGTTTTAAAATAATTATTAACTTAAGGGCATCTATAGCTTCCTAGCAGCTTTTAGTTCAGACAAATGGAGTACCCTTCTTTAGCAGGTTAAAGAGAGGATGTAATATAATTCCGTAAAAGGGCATTCAGATCTAATAAAAATTGATTAGGCTGAGAAATAATTAGAGCTAGCTAATATTTTCACAGGTCTCCCACTCCTTAATCTTAATGATCTTCTTATTTGCAGGAGAGCGGCCTAGAGTCCCACACATATAACCCATAATATCAGCCTGCTTTTTACATTATTCAAATTTAGCAGCATTAATTACACCACCAGCAAGCTCTATATTAAAAAGTATATCATTAAGGTTCTTAATGTGCTCTGTAATATACCTCTATACCCCAGGAAGGTTATCAAGCTCCTGATCATTATAGGTAGACTCTAGCCCTTTTACCGCAATATTGTTAAGGAATGGGCAGCAGACTATCGGAATCAGGTCATAAAACAAGCGAATTATACATCTTATAAACTATACCACTGAGTTCGTGGCTCCCATGGGCAGCCTATACTATCGAAATAGCCCAATCAGAGTTATAAAGATGGTAATATTATAGCTTTTCTCTTCCAGCTTAATCTAATCATACCCTAAGAAAAAGTTTAAAAGCAATAGAACCTAATATATTACAAACTCCTTAGCAAACTTATCAGCAGCTAGAGGAATAAAGGTGTCTCTAATCATAACCCAATTAGCCTTAGAGACATTATTAATCAACTAATAGCCACTATCCTTCTTCTTAATAAGGAACTATTAGTTTTAATAGGGGGTATGGGATTCTTTAATTATACCCCTAGCTTCTCGCTCCCTTAACATTTTAATAGCAGTCTCCCTTAACGCTCTAGGGAGCTTAATAGTTTTCATCTAATATGCCTAGTAAGGAACTATCTTAATAAATTAAGGAGGGGCAACATCTATACTAATCTGGGAGATATAAGACCAGTCCCATGTAAGAGCTTCTTCCCTATTCTCCAGGAGGTAAGTAAACATTAACTTTTCCTAATTAGAGAGCCTATTATAGTTTCCTATAATAATATATTAAAGGCGCTCTAACGTTAATTGCAACCCCCTTAGAATAAAGGAGAATCTAGGTCTAATTCATAGGTTATATTTGCTTCTTCTACTAGCATTAATTAGATGCCTAACTCTAGCCTTATAGCTTAGCTTCTAATTTACAGTTCCCTTAGGGATAGTGCTATTAAAGGGAAAGTTATTAATAGGGTGGACTTTTACCCCTACCATTTTATATAGAGTCCTAATAGCTAGAGCGGTTACCCCCTTTTCTTAATCTAAATAAAATCAAGTTATAGGTCTCTAGGGTATACCTATCTAAATAAAAGACTGCTAATTAGAGTAACCCAATAGGATATTAGGCCTATAGATATAGAGAAAGGAGGCAAAAAAATTTAGCACTAGGATTCTAGCTTCCTTATCTAAAAGGCTCCCAAGGATATCATCATCCTAGGATAACCTAAGGTTAGTTTTAAGAGAGTCCATTAGGGCTCCAATTATAACCCGCCTCTAATCAGAGGAGTCTAGCTAAAGAAAGACCATCATCACCCTCTAAAGAAGGTATTTTCAGGGAACCATTACACCTTTTAATAGCAGCTACCTAAAAAGGCTTCTAATTCCTCCTCCCTAGCCCACATATTACTCACAACTCATCAAGAGTAATATATATAAAAAGGAACCCCCTTAATCACTTAAAAGTTAAGTTTATATCCAAAAAGAAAGGCATCCCTAAAAGGATATTATAGGTAATATTATATATTTTATCATCCATAATAAAGAAAATAGCCCTTATCCTATTATAGCTAATGCATACCTACTTCTTAGTTACTCTAATTAGTACTAGTAATGCTCTATTATAAACTATAAAGTTCATATCTTAAAATAAAGTATAGAACAACTTATTCTAGCAGTAATAGGATAAAGGAAGAAGATTCATCTTAGCACCTATATCTAGCAGGGCTAGAAGGATCTTATAGCTCTCTAAAGCAATCCTAACATTTAGGTAGGCAGATCCGCAGCAACTATAGTTCACTATATTAGCAGTTTAAGATAATATTAAATTTACCTTATACCTAATAATATATATCTAATTAGAGCTCAAGCATTGCTTATATCTAATTTTAAATAAAGTAGAGACTATACTAAGTCCTGGACCTATAGCTCAAAGCATATCCCTATCCGGGACTAGCTTAAAAGGCCACTTATTAAGAGAGGTATTATCCCTACAAGCAAGGAGCTCTCTAATTAGAACAGCATTAGTCTCACTAAGCGCGAGAATATCTGAAATCAGCATTTTAATCAAGATAGCAAGAATAGCATCTATAGCCTTAGCTTTAGGGGTCTAGGGGATCAGGGGTCCTTATTTAGGCTTAGCTTTAGTTGATTTTTCAGTCTTACTCAAACCTATTAAATCACCCTTCATTTTACTTTTCCCATCCCCAGCTATAGTAGAAGTCTCTTGCTAGATTTCTAGCATTACCTCCTCTTCATCAGAAATCATCTATAATCTTAGGTTAGAGTTAACAACCAGTTCTAAGTCTAGCCTAGCATTAAATATTACATTATTAATATCCTAATTAGGGTTATCTCTATTTGTTTTCTTCCTTTTAACAGCATTTATAGCAATTAAGGGCACTAAAGTTTCTATATATTAGGTTTTATTACTAATAAATACTAGTTTGGGTTTAGGAATTAATATTATAAAGAGGGAATTCACTTTAGTTCCCAAATTAAGATCCTAAGTCTTCTTTAGTTCCCTAAGAAATATATTGCCCTTAAGTTTAGGGCGGTTGGCAATTAGAAACTAATATCTCTAAATATAAGGTAAGTTTATCCTTCCTTTTAAAAGCAAAAATTCCAGATGGCCTCTAGCAAACTTCTTAATACCACAATATTCTATATCCCTATAAAAAGCTAGGGCTGCAGGATTAAGCTAGTTAGACCTACCTTTACAGATATCCTCTTAAGAGCCAAGNATAGTCTTTAGAGTATCCATTAATAAAACCATCCTCCTAATCATAATCAGCTTCTAGTAAGTTTAAAGATATAATTATACTAGGGCTATTAAGTCCTAAGCAAGCCCAGCTTTAATTATAGCTAAGCACCCTATTAATATATACTCAATTTACATCAAGTTTATTTAATATAGGCTGCAGGCTTTCCGTAAGGTCATTCTTAATTATAAACTTAATCTCCATCTAGGCAAACTTATAGGCCAAGTTATCTACTAAAGAGTCTTCATTAAACTAAATATTCTTCTAAATAATCTTATATCCCAGCTAATTAGAGCAAGAGGGGGTTTATACTAATAATTCTATAGTCCTTAGAGCAGATTAAGGCTATAGGTAAGGTATCTTCATAAGCTAAATAGAGGGGGATAGCAAGTTATAAAACCAGCCCCCCTTATATCATTATGCTTATCCTAATGAGAGTACTCCAGTTCCTTATTAATCAGAGAAAGGAGTTTTATCTTAAAAGTTCTCTAATCACAAGTTCTAGCCTCCTTATTAGATATACTTCTAATAGCTAACATCTTCTTTAGGGTTAATAGCAAGATTTAATAAAACAGCCAGGTTAGCAAGATCAGACCATCATTAGTAGAATCCAATACCTAGTTATAAGTTGCAATCTAGTACTTCCAGGCTTCCAGATCTTCAGCAGGGTAATTCCTCCAGATAGTATTAATTACCTTAGATAAATCAGCATAAGAGGCAGCATTATAGATTTAATAGTGGGCCATCAGCTAGCCTTTCTAACCAACCCAATCATGCTCTCCTACAGTAATCATATAAACATCATTAACTAGGCTCAAGATAGCACAAACCTAGAGGAATAAGCTAAATACCTAATCCAATGAATACTAAAACTAGTTGGCAATAATCTCCACCAAATTAACAACTTTAATGATATTAGTTCTATTAAATCACGGAGTTAATTAAAGCACAAATGGCAAGGCCTAAAGGGCAGCATTTCTAAAGGGCATTAAAGGTATAATAGGCTGAGAAGCTGCCTGAATAGGTGGTATAGGAGCATAACGCTCCTAATTAGAGGTCCTAGATAGGGTAGGGGCAGGTTCCTAAGGAGACCGGCGTCCTTAAGGTGGACCTTTCTTTAATAAGAGCCCCCTTACCTTATCTATATCCTGCTTCCTTCCCCTAGAGGGAGAACCTCTAGTAGATAGGGGAGTAAAATAAACATCCCTTATTAGAAAAAATAGAAAATATAGGTCCTAATCTATCCCTTACTATAATAATAGAAGCAAATGTTTCTCTACACTAGCGCTACGGCTAAAGAGGCAAGGTATAAGTGCTATCTAAGATTATCAAATGTTTCTCTATAATAAGCATATCCAGGAGAAGCAAAGGCATAAGTGCTATTTAGGGTCTATAGAGATACATATAGGATAGATCAGGTCCTAATCACTCCCTTATAGTAATAGTAAAGTTGAATTTTTCTTAATACCAGAGGTCCTTCAGGAGAGGCAAGATGCAAGTGCTGTCTAAAGGTATTAAATGTTTCTCTATACTAAGCATATCCAGAAGAAATAAGGGCATAAGTGCTATCTAAAGTTTACTAAGATGTATATAGGAATAACTAGGTATGATTAGAGTGAAAGGTATTAGTATAAAAGGTTATATTAAATATTATGAAGTCTTGCTATAGGTAAAGGCAGGAGCTACTTAACCGTTAGTCTTATAAGAGAGGATAATATAGATACCCGGAATACCCTCATGCTGCTAATGCTAGCTATCCTAACCGCAGGGGGTGCTAACACTAGCGGAAGCTCTAAGCTTACTAATCAGAAGGATAGCGGTCAGTAGGGTAGGAACCTCTTTAACTCCCTATAGAAGCATGCAATATCTAGTACCACTATTACCCAACCCAATATTATATAACATCAGATAATATCTCGGATATAGTATTTAATAGGGTGACCAGATATTATAATGATAACTCGAAAGGGAAAACTAAAGAGGGGCCTGATCAGTTAAGCTGGGGCTTCATTATACCTAATTTACTTATATAAGGGAATTAGCATACTAAACCTTTAGGTGCTATATCTAAGGGCAAGAGAGTTTCAGGTAATATAGGTGGTTGGGATCTATTAAACCTTCTTAATATTAGTCCTTTATATCCCTTTTAAGGAAATAAGCCCTAATTAGATGCTATTAAATCTAATTAAAATGAATTTTTAAGGCTTAAGGATATAAATCCCTTAGTAGCTTTTCCAGGAATGTATGGCTAGGCTAGAGGTTCCGTACTTTACTACTGAATTGGGTATACTGGGAGGGGGTTTAAGATATATCTGAGGTGATAGAGTTAGCTCGGTATAGAGATTAGACCAGCCTTGCACATACCTGCTCCTATCGCTACTGGGTTAACTATGGGCGACTCAGGAGGGTAAATCTGGCCTTCACATAATAGCAAAATCCTCTATTAAGAGCGAGAGGGCGCTATAGCTCTAATTAGAATTAAATAGTATCAGAAGTGTGGAGATTTACTCCCCTAAAGTAACTAATAACCTTATAAATAAAATAAGGAATCTAGGCCTAAAAGCTAAGAAACTTTATAATGGCTAAAGAAACCTTATTAGCTAAAGAAACCTATATTTGATTTATGGGGCAGATATTAGTGAAAACGGGCCTAGAGGGGAGAGCGAAAGGATAAAACCTCTATATATATAAAAAGGCACACGTTCTGCTAGAGCCCTAATTAAGTAACCACCCCGAGAGGAGTATGGAAGGCAAGAAGAGGAGCCCCTGATGCAATAGGAGAGTTATAAGGGGAATAGAGGGTGCTAAAAAGGAGAGGCAGAAAAAGAGGGCACAAGAAATAGTTTTATAGTATATATGTATATATCTGATAGATATAAATTTATAGGGTATAAAAAAGATTGATTCTCTAGGACTAGAAATTTCTTAAAAGTAATGCAGGAAGGCCCCTTCTTATAGTCTTGGAGCTGT
>NQMI01000038.1:52201-102272 GCA_002270565.1 Stenocarpella maydis
AGGTATAAAGAGAATCTGGTATTCTATTAGTAATTATAAAAGTTTAATAAATTCTTTTTTAAGGTTCATATTAAGATCTTCCATAAGTACCTTAAGTTATTCCTTATTAAGTCCATAAATAAGTTTAAACTATAATATAGTTCCTAATTTTAAGAGTATCTTATAATCCTATTATATGTATTATAATAATACTATATTAAGTTTTTCTTAAAATACTGTCCTAATTTATAATATTCTCTTCGTATTTATACTAGTTTATTTATATTAACTTTTATGTTTTTTTATTTCAAGTAGAGAAGGTATTACTATATCTGCTACTGTTCCGGGGTCTAGGGGAACCGGCATGTTTCGGAATCCGGAGGAAAACCAGCCTTGGCATCCCCCCCCCCCTCCCTCCAAGGCTATAAGAAGGGGCCTTCCTGCGTTGCTTTTGAGAAATTTCTAGTCCTAGAAAAATCAATCTTTTTTATACCCTGTGAATTTATATCTATCAGATATATACGTGTATACTGTGAAACTATTTCTTGTGCCCTCTTTTTCTGCCTCTCCTTTTTGACACCCTCTATTCCCCTTATAACTCTCCTATCGCATCAGGGGCTCCTCTTCTTGCCTTCCACGCTCCTCTCAGGGTGGTTGCTTGATCAGGGCTCTGGCAGAACGTATGCCTTTTTATATGTGTGGAGGTTTTGTCCTCTCGCTCTCCCCTCTGGGCCTGTTTTCACTGGTGTCTGCCCTATAAATCAAACATAGGTTTCTTCAGCCAATGAGGTTTCTTCGGCTATTATGAAGTTCCTCGGCTTTTAGGCCTGGATTCCCTATTTTGTTTATAAGGTTATTGGCTACTTCAAGGGAGTGAATCTCTATACTTCTGATACCATTTAATTCTAATTAGAGCTATAGCGCCCTCTCACTCTTAATAGAGGATTTTGCTATCATGCGAAGGCCAGATTTACCCTCCCGAGTTGCCTACAATTAACCCAGTAGCAATAGGAGCAGGTATATGCAAGGCTGGTCTGATCTCTATACCAAGCTAACTCCATCACCTCAGCTATATCTTAAACCCCCTCCCAGCGTACCCAATTCAGTAGTAAAGTATGGAACCTCTGGCCTAGCTATATGTTCCTGGAAAAGCTATTAAGGGATTTGTATCCTTGGGCCTTAGAAATTCATTCCGATTGGATTTAATAGCATCTAATTAGGGCTTATTTCCTTAGAAGGGACATAAAGAACTAATATCAAGAAGGTTTAGTAGATCCCAACCGCCTATATTACCTGAAACTCTCTTGCCCTTAGATATAGCACCTGAAGGTTTGGTATGCTAATTCCCTGATATGGGTAAACTGGGTGTAATGGAGCCCTGGTTTAACTAATCAGGCCCCTCTTCGATTTTCCCTTTCAAGTTATTATTATAACATCTAGTTACCCTATTAAATACTATATCCGAGATATCATCTAATATCATATGATGTTGGGTCGGGCGATGGTAGTGCTGAATGTTGCGTGCTTCTGCAGGGAGTTAAAGAGGTTCCTGCCCTACCGACTGCTATCCTTCTAATCAGTAAGCTCGGAGCTTCCAATGTTGTTAGCACCCCCCGCAGTCAGGATGGCTGGCATCAGCAGCATAAGGGTATTCTGAATATTTATATTGTCCTCTCCTCTGATTGCTTGCAGTTAAGTAGCTCCTGCCTGCTACTACAGCAAGACTTCATAGTATTTAATGTAACCTTCTATACTGATATCATTTACTCAGATTGTACCTGGTTATTTCTATATGCATCTTAGTGAATTTCGAATAGCACTTAATACTTTTGCTTCTTCTGGATACACTTGGTGGAGAGAAACATTCAACACCCTTGGATAGCACTTATATCTTGCCTCTTCAGAAAGCAGCTCTGGTGCAGAGAAACATTTGATTTTACTATTACCGCAAGGGACTAATCAGGACCTATTCACTCCTATATGCATCTTAGCGGACCCCAAATAGCACTTATGCTTTTGCCTTCTCCCGAGACCCCTGGTAGAGAGAAACATTCAATACCTTTAGATAGCACTCATACTAGGCCCTCTCCTGAGAATGTAAAGGTGGAGAGAAACATTCGCCTCCGTTGTCACCGCAAGGGACTGATCAGGACCTATATCTTCTATTTACCCAATAGAAGATATTCATTCTGCTCCCCCATCTACTAGAGGTTCTCCCTTTAGGGGAAGGGAGCAGGATATAGATAAGGTAAGGGGGCTCTCGTTAAAGAAAGGTCCACCTTAAGGACACCGGTCTCCTTAGGAACCTGCCCCCACCCTATCTGGGACCTCTGATTAGGAGCGTTATGCTCCTATACTACCCATTCAGGCAGCTTCTCAGCCTGTCATACCTTTAATGCCCTTTAGAAATGCTGCCCTTTGGGCCTTACCATTTGTACTTCAATCAACTCCGCGATTTAATGGAACTAATATCGTGAAAGTTGTTAATTCAGTGGAGACTATTGCCAACTAGTTCCAGTATCTATTGGATCAGGTACTTAGCTTATTCCTCTAGGTTTGCGCTACCTTAAGCCTAATCAATAATATTCATATAATCACCGCAGGAGAGCATGATTGGGTTGGTTAGAAAGGCCAGCTGATGGCCCACTACCAAATCCATAATGCTGCCTCTCATGCTGATCCATCCGAGGTAATTGATACTATCTGGAGGAATTACCCTGCTGAAGATCTAGAAGCCTGGAAGCACTAGATTGCAACTTATAACCAGGTACTGGATTCTACTAACAACAGTCTGATCTTGCCAACCTGGCCGTTCTATTAAATCTTGCTATTAACCCTGAAGAAGATGTTAGCCACCAGAAGTATATCCAATAAGGAGGCTAGAACCTGTAACTAGAGAACTTTTAAGATAGAACTCCTTTCTCTAATTAATAAGGAACTAGAGTACTCTCATTAGGATGAGCATAATGATATAAGGGGGGCTGGTCTTGCGACTTACCATCCCCCTCCTATTCAGCTTATAAAGATACCTCACCCACAGCTTCAATCTGCCCTAAGGACCACGGAATCATTAGTATAAACCCCCTCTTGCTCTAATCAGCTGGGATATAAGATTATCCAGAAGAATATCTGGTTTAATGAAGACTCTTTAGTGGATAACTTGGCCCATAAGTTTGCCCAGATGGAGATCAAGTTTATAACCAAGAATGACCTTGCGGAAAGCCTGCAGCCTATATTAAATAAACTTGATATAAATCAAGTGTATATTAATAAGGTGCTTAGCTATAATTAAAGCCGGGCTTGCTTGGGACTTAATAGCCCTAGTGTAATTATATCCTTGAACTTACTAGAAGCTAATTATAATTAGGAGGATAGTTTTACTAATGGATACTCTAAAGACTATCAGTAGAATATGTTTGAGCTAGCCTATTGATGGAACGGCAAGATTAGAAAGTGCTATAGATGTGGCACTTCCTCTGATCATGGGGCCTACTAATGCTCCAAATTGCTGGAACTCATCAAGCTCAGCCTAGTCTAGTCTCCTAAGTGGGAAAGCAACTTAGTATTCCTTAGCTCTTAAAAGGATATCTATAAAGGTAGGTCTAACTAGCTTAATCCTGCAGCCCTAGCTTTCTATAGGGATATGGAATATTATGGCATTAAGAAGTTTGCTAGAGGCTGTCTGGAATTTTTGCTTTTGAAAGAAAGGATGGACTTACCTTGCGTTTAGAGATATTAGTTTCTGATTGCCAACTACCCTGAACTTAAGGGCGATATATCTCTTGGGGAACTAAAGAAGATTTAGGACCCTAATCTGGGAACTAAAGTGAATTCCCTCTTTATGATGTTGATTCCTAAACTTAAACTAGTATTTATTAGTAATGAAACCTAATGTATGGAAACTTTAGTACCCTTAATTGCTATAAATGCTGTAAAAAGGAAGAGAATGAATAGAGACAACCCTGATTAGGATATTAATAATATAATATTTAATACTAGGCTAGACTTAGAACTGGTTGTTAACTCTAACTTAAGATTATAGATGATTTCTGATGAAGAGGAGGTAATGCCAGAAATCCAGCAAGAGACTTCCATTATAGCTGGGGACGGGAAAAGTAAAACAAAGGGTAATCCAATAGGTCCGAGTAAGACCAAAAAATTAACTAAAGCTAAGCCTAAATAAGGACCCCTGATCCCCCAGACCCCTGAAGCTAAGGCCATGGACGCCATCCTCGCTACCTCAATCAAAATGCTGATTTCAGATATTCTTACGCTTAGTAAGATTAATGCTATTCTAATTAGAGAGCTCCTTACTTATAGGGATAATACCTCTCTTAATGAGTAGCCTTTCAAGCTAGTCCTGGATAGGGATATGCCTCAAGCTATAGGTCTAGGACTTAGTATGGTCTCTGCTTTATCTAAAATTAGATATAAGTAATGCTTAAGCTCTGATTAGATGCATATCATTAGGTTTGAGGTAAATTTAATATTATCTTAAACTGCTAATGTAGTAAACTGTAATTGCTGCAGATCTGCCTACCTAAACATTAGGATTGCTTCAGAAAGCTATAAGATTCTCCCAGCCCTATTAGATATAGGTCCTAAGATGAATCTTCTTCCTTTATCCTATTACTGCCGGAATAAGTTATTCTATACTTTACTCCAAGATATGAACTCCACAGTTTATAATGGAGCATCACTAGTACTAATTAAAGTAACTAAAGAGTGGGTATGCATTAGTTATAATAGGATAAGGGCTATTTTCTTCATTATAAATAATGAAACGCATAATACTACCTACAATATCCTTTTAGGGATGCCTTTCTTTTTAGATATAAACTTAACTTTTAAGCAATTAAGGGGGTTCCTTTTTGCATATATTACTCTTAATGGGTTGCAAGTAATGTATAGGCTGGGGAGGAGGAACTAGAAGCCTTTTTAGGTAGCTGCTATTAAAGGTATAATGATTCCTTGAAAATACCTTCCTCAGAGGGTAATAATAGTCCTCCTTCAGCCAGACTCCTCTGATTAGAGGCGGGTTATAATTGGAGCCCTAATAGACCCTCTTAAAACTAACCTCGGGTTGTCCTAGGATGATAATATCCTTAGGAGCCTTTCAGATAAGGAAGCCAGAACCCTGGTGCTAAAATTTTTCGCCTTCTTTCTCTATATCTATGGGCCTAATATTCTATTGGGTTACTCTAATCAGCAGTCTTTTATCCGGATGGGTGCATCCTAGAGACCTGCAACTTAATTCCATCTGGATTAAGAAAAGGGGGCAACTGCTCTAGCTATTAGGACCCTATATAAAAGGCTAGGGGTAAAAGTCCACCCTATTGATAACTTTCCCTCTAATAGCACTATCCCTGAGGGAACTGTAAATTGGAAGCTAAGCTATAAGGCTAGGGTCAGGTATCTGATTAATGCTAGTAGAAAAAGCAAATATAACCCATGGATTAGACCCAGATTCTCCTCCATTCCAAGGGGGTTGCAATTAATGCTAGAGTGCCTTTAGCACATTATTATGGGAAACTATAATGGGCTTTCTAATTAGGAAAAGTTGATATTTACTTACCTCCTGGAGAATAGGGAAGAAGCTCTTGCATGGGACTAGTCTTATATCTCCTAGATTAGCATAGATGTTGCCCCTTCTCAGTCCATTAAGATAGTTCCTTATTAGGCATACTAGATGAAAACTATTAAGCTCCCTAGAGCATTAAGGGAGACTGCTATTAAAATGTTAAGGGAGTAAGAAGCTAGGGGTGTAATTAAAGAATCCCATGCCCCCTATTGAAACCAGTGGTTCCTTATTAAGAAGAAGGATAGTAGCTATTAGTTGATTAATAATATTTCTGAGGCTAATTGGGTTATAATTAGAGACGCCTTTATTCCTCTAGCTACTGATGAGTTTGCTAAGGAGTTTGCAATGTATTAGGTTCTGTTGCTCTTGGACTTTTTCTTAGGGTATAACTAGATTAAGCTAGAAGAGAAAAGCCGCAATATTACTACCTTTGCAACTCCAATCGGGCTATTTCAACAGTATAGGCTGCCTATAGGAGCCACAAACTTAGTGGCATAGTTCATGAGATGCATGGTTCGCTTGTTTTATAACCTAATTCTAATAGTCTACCGCTTATTTCTTAATAATATTGCAATAAAAGGGCTAGAGTCTACCTATAATAATTAGGAGCTTAATAACCTTCCTGGGGTATAGAGGTATATTATAGAGTATATTAAGAACCTTAATAATGTGCTTTTTAATATAGAGCTTGCTAGTGATATAATTAATGCTGCTAAATCTAAATGGTGCAAAAAGCAGGCTGATATTATAGGTTATATGTGCGGGACTCTGGGCTGCTCTCTTATAAATAAGAAGATTGTTAAGATTAAGGAGTAGGAGACCTATGAAAATATTAGCTAGCTCTGATTATTTCTCAGCCTAATTAACTTTTACTGGATCTAGATGCCCTTTTACAGAATTATATTACATCCTCTCTTTAACCTGCTAAAGAAGGGTACTCCATTTATTTAGACTAAAAGCTGCTAGGAAGCCATAAACGCCCTTAAGTTAATAATTACTTCAAAACCCTACCTTGTGAATATTAACTATAATGGGGGAGAGATCATCCTTATGGTTAATGCAAGCCTGGATGGCTAGGGTGCTTATCTAATACAGGTAAAAGACGGGATTCATCATCCAGTCCGGTACAAGAGTAGCTCATGGACTACTACCAAGAAGCTCTATGATGCAATAAAACGTAAGTATCAGGCTGTACTCTATACAATCAGATAGCTTTAGTTCTATATATATGGAGTTCATTTCATCCTGGAGACTAACTCGAATATTCTTATTTAGCAGCTAAAGAGGTTAGCATTAGATATCCCTGGGGCCTATATTACTTGATGGCTGGCTGTAATCAGGACATACAACTTCACAGTTAGGCATATCAAAGGGGTTAACAATTTAGTTGCTAACTTGCTCTCAAGAAAACCTCCGGGTCCTTTAAATAAGGTAGATAGATAAATTAAAGGGGATATTAAGGAATAGTATGATACTTCTCTTAACCCTATAATGGCTCTAATACCTTCTAATCAGATGCTATTGCTTGAAGATAGTTATTAGTAGTCAAAGGAATTAAGGGGGATTACAAATTACCTCTACTGCAGTATTCTACCTAGTTACCTCTCTAATTAGCAATAGAAGGCTTTTAAGAAGAAAGCTCTTATGTTTTCCCTTAGGGAAGGAGTGCTCTAGCAGGAACTTAAGAAAGATCTCCCTAGAAGGAGAGTTATAAATAACCCTAATTTGAGAAAAAGAATCATCAGGAATACTCACGCTCCCCTTAATTATAGAGGGAGGGATGCTACCTACTACCAGATTAAAGCGATATACTACTGGAAAGGGATATATACAGATATAGAAAAGGTGATTGCTAGATATCCTAGATGCAATAAATGGGATACCAGGATTTATAATAATGGGGTGATACCTACCACCCTAGGGCTTCCATTTTTAAAAATTCATATCAATATTTAGCATTTGCCCTCTAATTAGGGATATTAATACCTTGTGGAAGAATATTGCAACCTTATGGGATAGCCTAAGGTAATAGCTCTTAGGGCTGCTAACTTAAAGAATATTAAGCAATTCTTTATTAATAAGTTCCTACTTAAATAGGGCTTGCTTATATTAATGGTTATAGATAGGGGACTTAAGAACCTTAGAGACTTTACTAAATACCTTAGATACCTTAGGGTGCATTAGATTAAAATATCTGCATATAATCCTAGGGCAAATAGTGTTATAAAATACAGCCACTTTAATATNAAAAAGTTAAGATATAAAAAAGTTAAGATATAAAAAAGTTAAGATATAAAAAAGTTAAGATATAAAAAAGTTAAGATATAAAAAAGTTAAGATATAAAAAAGTTAAGATATAAAAAAGTTAAGATATAAAAAAGTTAAGATATAAAAAAGTTAAGATATAAAAAAGTTAAGATATAAAAAAGTTAAGATATAAAAAAGTTAAGATATAAAAAAGTTAAGATATAAAAAAGTTAAGATAATATTATATCTCTAATTAGATAAGTATACTTCTCTTAAGACTACATGCGAGATAAAAATCATCGGTTCTTAATTTACTGCTAAAAGAAGTGTTAGCAACCTGAAAAACTGGATCCACCCCAGCCTTACCTGACCCTTCTAATCACCTCACAACTATAACTAGAGATCCGTAGGCTTATACTTAAACTTCCTAGGCATACATCCGGTGATCTCGCCCACAGTATCCGCACGAGTTTCCTCATATCCTATCTCAGTGGCTGCCTTAGTGTACTTGCCTAGCGAGAGCTCTGAAGGAGGTATATTTAGAGGCTTATTAATTAGATTAGGATGCGCATTAGTAATATAGTTATAACTGCTCTCAGAAATCTTTAGCATCTTAAAATCATAAAAGTAACCCTTAATATAGTAGATATAATTAGTGCAAGCATTATCTTAAAATCCTTAGAGCAATCAGCACTTAAAGAAAGGGATTATAATGGAGATAATGCCTCAAAGAGTTATTCGGTTGCAGTTGGCCCCCATCCGCTACATGCAATAGTCGCATGGGTTTGCATTGCGACAACCAAAGAAGGTAATAAGGAGAGCTGGGCCCTGATAAAGGTCATTCCCCTGGCACAGTTGAGACATATACTTCTCATAAGGGCCCCATTTATATGCTCAATAAAAACATCATTCGGACCTCCTTTAATCAGAGTACTAAGGCAAGATTATAGGTACTTGCAAGCCTCTGGGGCTTTCAGGAAGGGAAAGAACAGTTTAAGCAGCTTAGATTTACATATTAAAAAGAAGGTCTATAGGACATAAAGACCCTTGCCTTTACCCTTAAGGTTGTATATTTTGATATTTATTGTAAAGGCCTTATAAAGTAGTAATTTATAGACCTGGTTTCATAAAAGGATTGCATTTAGCTGAAAACAAGTGCAGATGCCCTCTTTATGGATAGGAGGAGGATTGTATATTTTAAAGACCCCAATAATAGGAGGTAATTACTCCTTACCCTTTCCCTTCTCTTCTTGGCTCAATTAAGGAGGAGAAAATATAGTAATAGTGAAGCTTATCTAATTAGAGAGGCTTAACGGTTTAATGATGAGATTAATGATTAATAGTTAATAATGCTGTTAGGGGGAAGTTAAAGAAAAGGATTAGTAGGGGAAAAGCAACTTTAAATATAAAAAGTCAGAGAGGGGAGCTCTTATCAGAAGCATTTAAAGTAGCAAAGGTTGCTACCTAATAGAAAAGGAAAGGAAGTTAAGTGATTTACTAGCTCAAGTGATTTACCTATCTTGAGGCTCCCCTTCTGATAAAAGCCCACCTTTCTGCTACAACCTCCAACCCAACTACTTCTTCCACAACCACCACACCTCAGCTAATCTCTAATCAGCGCAGTATAACTTGCATCATCAAGACTCAAAAGCTGCTGCAACCATCAACCTCTACCCTCAAAACTCATTACCTCCCCTCTATCACCTAATTTCTCCTTGCCTTAGCACCCTTTTCCCCGGTCTAATTAATTAAAAAGATGTCTTCCTTAAGCTAGTAAATGATAAAGAAAGGTAAGAGAAGGAAGAAGGGATCCCTATTAATTTAGTTTATAGCTATTAATAGTTTAAAAGGCTAAGTTAGCCCTATGAATGATCCTGATGCCCCTATGCCTACTGTTGAGTACCCAGACCCTTTTAATTAGGTTAGCCTTAAAGTATGACTTTTAGCATTACCCTTTATTATAAATTTTAATGATATTAACCCTATATAGCAGCTGAGATTTCCCAACCCATGTGACATCTGCAATTAAGGAAACTGGGATTATAAAGCTAGTGCAAACCTAATAAAAGACCCGTTTGAAACCAGAATCCTTAATAATGAGTTGGTACTCTCCTAAGCTTTTGATATATTAGACCTTTTGGTATGATTACTATTCTTTCAGAACTAAAAATGGGGGTATAGTGATTATGTGTAGCGGGTGGTGGATATATATTTTGAGGGCATTAATCCCTATCCTTAGTTTAGAGACCCCCCTGGGCAGAAGAACCTATTTGGCACTTACTATGGCGACTTCCTTATGACCCTTTATGATGCAGAAGGTCTCCTAGCTCAAGAGGCATACCTGCACACTGATTATATTCTGGGGCTTATTAATTGGTAGCTGATTGATTTTAGCGACCTAGTCTTTATAGTGCCTATAACCTATAATGTTAATAGAGAACCCCCTAGATTGTAGAGATATTACTCACTAAAGGACAGCCAGAGGTTCATCATTCAAGTTATGCATACCCCAGGCTATTGGGTATTAAGCATCTTTAATAGGGATACCAAATAACTTGGTATAATTAACACTCATCCTGATTGGAGAACTTATGATAGGATATACCCCTATATAAGGGACTGCATTGCATACTTCCTTACCCTTGGGCTACCTAAAGGATTCTTAAAACAGGCATATATAGCAGTCCAAGTGAAGGTTACGCTACAGCTGGAATCAACTGCCTATAGACTCCTTATAGCCACCTATATTGCTTTTTTCTTCTGAGAAAATTATGGAAAGAATGGCTGGGAGTTTGAAGACTGGATTAAGACTAGGCTGCTTGAATCCGCCCCTCCTAGCTTGCCCGCTAAGAAAGCCTTAGCTCTTATTTAGGGTTTTACTATTTAATTGGAAATTAATGGATTCAAGCATCTAATTAGGGGCATCCAGAATACTCCAGTTATCAGCTATAATAAGTATAAGAGGCTTATAGCAGGAAAGAATGTTATATACTCTTAAGCCAACATCTTAGGGATAAATAAGGGGGAGACCAAGTATTATGCCACACCTAGTATGGGATTAGAACCAGGATAAAATCTGCTAGGCTTCCTTATAGCAAGATTTAATAAGGCTGATCTTTTAAGGCCTACTAATATCCAGACTTCCAGGTTGAGCAAAACTCCTATTGCCCCTAATAGCTTAAAGAACCAGCTACCTATCCTGATATTTAAGATACCTGGTGCGGCCGTGAAGGATCTAATCACGATATCTGGGCTTGGACTTTATAAGGACCCATCCAAGATACCTGAGCCTCTGCCTTAGGCAGATGGGGCATGGACATATGGAGAAGATAGTCTTAGGATATTGAGTAAAGCAAGAACTGCTCTACAGACGCCTAATTAGAGTAGGGCCGGAATGCTGCAGGGTGACCCTATTAAACTTCTCTTGCAGCAGATGTTAGAGGCAAGTATTAGGAATATATCCCCAGGAGGAAATATGAATATAGGTGGGATAACCCCTAAGCAATTGGGTATCTTAAGGTCTTTATTATTATCTCTATCCTCTATTCCGGCTACGCCGCTACTATGTTGCCTATTGCCTACTATAATAAGAATTATAATGATTTAAGAGTATAACCGGAATGTAAGTAAGTAGGTAGGGATTGAGGAAGCGAATTGCTGGGTTCCCATGCTGGTGATTAGTGACAGCCATTAATCCTAAGCTTATAAAAAGGTGGCTGAGCGAGAGGAGAAGGATTGCAGATCAAGCGTGCTGCAGTAGAATGAGAGTAGGGATAAGCGGGCTAGGAATTAAGAGTTATAAAGGATCCAATAGAGCTGAATTTAGGTAGCTTATCTAATTAGAGGAGGAAAGTAATTTTAGTTGTTTCAGGCGGACTATTACTTATTCTTTATAATGGTCTGGAGAGGGGTGTGTTCTGGGGTCTAGGGGAACCAGCATGTTTTAGAATCCAGAGGAAAACCAGCCTTAGCATCCCCCCCCCCTCCCTCTAAGGCTATAAGAAGGGGCCTTCCTGCGTTGCTTTTGAGAAATTTCTAGTCCTAGAGAATTAATCTTTTTATACCCTATGAATTTATATCTGTTAGATATATACGTGTGTACTGTGAAACTATTTCTTGTGCCTTCTTTTTCTGCCTCTCCTTTTTGGCACCCTCTATTCCCCTCATAACTCTCCTATCGCGTCAGGGGCTCCTCTTCTTGCCTTCCACGCTCCTCTTGGGGTGGTTGCTTGATCAGGGCTCTGGCAGAACGTGTGCCTTTTTGTGTGTGTGGAGGTTTTGTCCTCTCGCCCTCCCCCCTCTGGGCCCGTTTTCACTATTAGCATAACTAAATAGTTATCTTTCTTTACACTCTATAGATATAAACCTTAGGCATATTATAAATTACTACTAAATAACACCCCAGCAGAATTAGTAGAATAGAAAGTAATATAAATTGGATAAATCTAGAGGGATATTCAAGCAGAACTTCTTTTCATATAAGAATAAATAGCAAAATATAGAAACTAGAAAAGAATTAAGAGACTAATTCTTAAGGAGAGAGATAAGATCTACCTTCTTTACCGAAATATTAAAACCAAGCAACCTAGCAATAAGCTTAACTATAAGGAAATTAGCCCCTTTAAAATTTTATGAAAATAATTAGATACTAACTATAAACTTTTACTACCTAAAGAAATAAAATAATATAATAACTTCTATATCTTACTTTCTAAACTAATATTAGAAAATATAAAACTCAAAATATAAATTAAAACTATTAATACATATAATGAGGAATATAAAGTAAAAAGAATTATAAACTCTAAATAGTACTAAGGAATAATGGAATACCTTATTAAGTGAAAAGGATATAATTTAGGTGAGAAAATATATAAGAACTAAAGTAAAACCTTAAAAATAGTAAGAAACTCCTAGAAAGTTTTAAAACTAAGAATACAAATAAAGGCAAATATTACCCAGCTAAATAATTAAATTAGCTACTATTTAAAGGAAATATTATTAATTTAAGGATACTAAAAGATAAAGATTAGGAACTAGATAAGCTACTTATAGGTGTATTTCCTTTACCCCTAACTAAAAGCCCAGACCAATCTACTACTACATTTTTAGTACTTATAGAATTCCAATTAAAATAAAGATTAGAAAGATACCCCTTAATAGCTACAACCTCCTGTACCACTTCAGCAGTATGGGCCCGCTCCTCTTTAGCTAACCCCTCATTTACTAGCTTCACCCCCTTCTCCTGAAGAAAATGTTTTTACTTCTTTAGATAAGCTAAATGAGCTGGAGATTCATTTAAGGAATCCTAAGCCCTTCAAAACTGTGCCTATACCTCTTTTAAATGCTCCTCCTCCTTAATCTTACGGCCATCCAGCTTAGCTAGTTCATTAGTAATATGCAACACTATAAAGGTCAGCCTAACAACCACTCATGGGAACAGGATACTTACAAGAAGATACTAGCGTATGCGATATATTATAAGAACAACCACGCTTGGTGCATTATGAACAGCTCTCTACAGAATCAACCATCTTGCAAACCAGGTCCTTAGATAAATAATGGAAATATAGAGTAACTTTATAACCATACCATTTAATAAAGGCATAATGATTAAGGCAAGCTTAGCATTGCTTAAATACTCCTATAACGGAACTTTTTATAACTTAAGAATCTTTAGCTCTAAATAATATAATAAATTAAGAAGGTATAAATAAGAATATAAATAAATAAAAAATAACTTATGGAGTACTTTTAAGGATAAAAGAAGTAAGGAGGGAGATAGTATTATGAGCTAATACAAATGGCACCCTAGGGACCCATTTGAGGACCTAGGTATTTAAAATGAATACCATGATATAACCCCGCAGGACCCCAGCTGCTAAGATAGCATGGCCTAACCCAGAGGCCTAGGGTTAGGGCTGCAGACCTACAAGCTTAATAGTGCTTACGCGAGCACCCATAAGTAACAGCAAGCAATGGCTGCAAGTGCTTATCTGAGATTAAGTGAGCAATAATGAGCTAACTGAAGAGTCGGAATATATAAGGACACGGTTATCACCATAATAGATAGCTTTTATAGAACAGACTCTTCAGTCGTTAATCTAAGTATTTAATCCTAGTATTAGATAGCCTTATAGCTAGTGATTATTGTTAGTTAATAATATTGCTTAATGACCGCCTAATAATGTATTCCGAATATAAACCCTTGATCTTTTAGGTTTAATGTACTCGGAAACCCTCTGATCATTACAGTTACTAATCTAGTAGGCTTAATTAAATTATCTTTATATAAAGCTCATCTCTTTATTTTTACTAATCTGTAAATTACTAAGCAATCTACTGATTAGTATTGAATGGCCTTTGCTATATGGTGATAGTATGTATATATGTGGGGTTCTTGTTTGATGGCTCTGTAATTGCTTGCTTCTAACTAACTATCTGGGGGAAGCGGGTTGTTTTGTACGAATAGGAAGAGTAGCCTCTTCTCCTGCCAAGCCCCTGACTTAGTCAGGCAGCCTAGCCCAATAGGATTGCGTGCGATCCAACAGGGCAATATTCCAACAGTTAAAGTGTATATGAAGTGATATATAAACTCGAGTAAAACTTGTTCTCTGTAGGCGCAAGGATCAGGGAAAGATGTTGACGGACATCGTGAAGGTTTGAATGCATTTGTGTACACAAAAGCTATGATTTCACCGGTCCAGGGCGATACCTGTGCCCCATACATTCAGATGAAGCCAACTCTTGACCTCGAGTTGCAGAGCTTCCCGAGTGTTGTTCTGAGAATGTTTGTGACGTGATGTTTTGTGTGGTGGCTGACTCAGCATCGTGGTTGAGGTTATTCAGCGCCGCGGAGATGCCAAAACAGACGAGAACGGGCCGGATGCGGCTGTTGCGGCATTGAGCGGCTACGACTAGGTTTACATATGGTAGAAAGTTGGCTCTGCCCCTGGAAAATCCCTCAGACAACCAATCACCACGTTTCCATTACTGCAATCCCTCGAGGTTCTTGTAAGCGTCGTTGTTCGGCCATCGCACACAGCGGAAGTCCGAACAGTGGCATGATTTCCCAAGGTTTTGCGGATCATGCTCGTGGTCAGCGAGGCGATGGTGAAGGGATGGAGGCGCACGACGACAGCTGGAGATTGCATCTCCGTGGCAGGTGGATAATTCTCTGGTATTAAAACCAAGCTGGAACCCAGCAGAATGCCAGCAGTAAGTGACCCTGGCACCTGGGAACATCGCCTTCTCTTCACACATCGCATCATTCTTGCCCAGCCTTCAAAGCTAAAGTCACTGACTGCTCACAGCACTCAGCCTGCGACAACCGTACAAGACACACCGCAATGTACTTGGTCCCACCATATTGACACCTCAAGCGTCTAGCCAAGCAGAGAGACATAACCACAATGACCGTCACACCCAGCACAACAGCAGGCCCCAAACCGGGCGATGCGACGAACGGCGATGCCGTTGACCCTTCAGCACCCCTGAGTCAGGCCCAGCTGGACATCATCAAGGCCACCGTGCCCGTCCTCCAAGCCCACGGTGAGACCATCACCAAGGTCATGTATGACAATATGATCGGCGCGCACCCCGAAATGCACAACGTCTTCAGCACCACCTCTCAGGTCACCGGGCGTCAGCCACGGGCCCTCGCCCGCGCGGTCCTGGCATACGCCATGTACATCGACGACCTGCCCAAGCTCGCACACGCCGTCGAGCGCATAGCACAGAAGCACGTCAGCCTGTTCATCCAGCCAGAGCAGTACGACATAGTGGGGGGCCATCTGATCGGCGCCATCGGCCAGGTCCTCGGTGACGCGGCGACCCCCGAGATCGTTGACGCCTGGACGGCGGCGTACGGGGTGCTCGCCAAGGTGTTCATCGGCCGGGAGCAGGAGCTGTACAGGGCCGACGGGAACTGGACGGGCTGGCGCAAATTCCGCATCGCAAGGAAGGCCAGGGAGGCCGACGACGTCGCGAGCTTCTACCTGGAGCCCGTGGACGGCGCGGCGCTGCCGCGGTTCCTGCCGGGCCAGTACGTCAGCTTGCAAGTCTTGGTGAAAGAACTGGGTTACAACCAGAGCCGGCAGTACAGCCTGAGCCTGGCGCCCGACGACGCGGGGGGGTTCTACAGGATCAGCGTCAAGAAGGACCGCGACCCCGAGGCGGGCGTCGACGGCCTGATCTCGAACCTGCTGCACGACAGGTACAACGAGGGCGACGTGATCGAGCTGTCGCACCCGCACGGCGAGTTCTTCCTCGACCCGTCCGACGCCTCAAAGGAAGGCGCCCCCGCGGTCCTCATATCTGCCGGCATAGGGGCTACGCCGCTATTGTCCATGCTCCACGCCCTGGCGAAAGCCTCGGCAGTCAAGAGGCCGGTCGCGTGGGTTCACACGTCGCGATCAAAGGGCACACAGCCGTTCGCGGATGAGGCGGTGGCGGTCTTGGAGCAGAGCGACATCAAGGACAGGGCCTCGACCCACATCCACCTGAGACAGGGGCTCGACGGGCAAGGGATGCCCAGGCTCGACGTCTCGGCTCTTGCTCGTGAGGGTAAGCTGTTTGTGGATGATTCGAGGGCGGAATACTTCATCTGTGGTCCTGAGAAGTTCATGTTGGACGTGAGGAAGACCTTGGCAGGCTCAGGAGTTGATAAGAGTAGGGTGTTTTTGGAGTTGTTTGCCACCGGAGACGTGGAGGATGACGCCTGAAGGCGCCTAATTTGGGAGCATATCGCACGGGAAAGGGGGTGGTAAGGGCTTTTTTGATTGTTGAAGGCGGCGTAGTGGACACGTTTTTTTCATCCAAGGATGATAGCGCTCAAAGCGAATTCTGACGGCCGAAGACCACTACCATAATTGCCGATTCCTCGGCGAGACCATCAAACTCAGCTACAAAACTTAGTTCGGATTTTCCATCTAAGAAGGTCAGGACACACATAGCTAAGCAGCCTTTGGCGCAAAACTAACTGCCACTATCGCAAATTGAAGTAGACATGGATCAGACTCGACGGCAATGAAGCCGGCCTTCTGACCATGTGGGGCTTGCATCTGACGGCCGCCATGTTCCAGAAGGTCTCACGCCTATTCCTGCTCTCTGATATGAAGAGGCCGAGATCAACGCCTATGCAGCGTGCCTAATATGATGTACGACAGAGCAAGACATCCGGACGCGCGCCGTGTGTAACCTTCATGAAGCCCAAGTCGCGAGTTGTTTCCCCTTTCTACCTAGCTACCGATTTTCACGGCTCTTCGCCTCGGAGGGAATATTTACTGGTCAACTTGGCTCCGAGGGATAGCGGCATGGGATTCTGTTCGTCTTCCACGGTCGCCAAGCGGGTTCTACTCGTCCTCCGCCGCCCATTGTGCGGCCTTTGTTGTCGACAGTCGTACGGCGTGCCGATTCGACTTCATCTCGATGTTCTAGTTTCTCGAGGCTAGGTCTATAGGATTTCACGTTGCTCAGCATCATCGTACGATATCCATTACCGGCTGCGATCTAGGCCAGGCGGGTGGACTGAGCTCGTCCACCGCAAAGTACCTTGACGAGGTATTTCTAGAACAATTACAGTGCTCTCATGGTCGGCACATGAGGGGATCCCTTGACAATTCAGCTTTTGTTTAGGGAGCGAATCCGGCGCTTCAGATGAGCATAACCCGTTTTCCAGTTGAACCAAGTATCCTATGTCCAACAATACTATCATTACAGTCTTTATTGCAGCCTTAGACGGAGTTGAAATGTGGTTTCTATTTTCAGGATCGGCTGAAGCTAAGCACCAGACTATTTCGACCACAGCCTGGGATGGTCACCGGAGCCAAGTTGAAGAAGTTCGTATTTCCTCAAACCTACAGCTGTATGGGACTCGTGCCTTTGTTTCTAGTACTCAATTACCAGAGACACTCCAGCAGTCTGCTAGATAGCTATTCCGCCTCGGCTGAATCCGTGAAGCACTCGATAGATCCAGATGTCAAGCACAGCCCCTGGGCCAAACATGGATGTCCAGCGTACTTTCGTTTGTAAATGTGCTCTGTGGATGCTTCTAGAATCAGTATAGTTTCAATCCGATCTGCAGATCTTATGTCATAGATTCGTTGGGCAGCAATAATGTATGAGACCATGCGTTGGCCTGGCGGGAAACAACCTGGGTCCTTCCCACCAGTGCCCACAAGGGAGTGACAAACGTCTACTCGTTCTATTACACAGACGGTACTAGTAGGGTTTCTACAGTCCAAACAAATTCAGAAGAGTCCCCACCTAAAACTTTGCACCATGTATCCAGCCTGAGGTGCCATACTGAGCAGGATTGGTTTGAGTAACCCGAGTTATTGGACTAAGCGTACTAATGGGTCATGTTCACTGCCTAAAAAGCTTGTTTGTACCAGTGGGTGACAACATAAGATCTCAGGGATTTTGCTTGTAATACCTAAGTCAGTACGTGATCGTGGTCCTAGTTGTACAAGGCCTGCGTCGGCAAGAAGCAGCATCTGGCGCCCTGTCATACGATCGTAGACCATGTTGTGTTACCGAAGATGCCGCTGGAACCTCAACTTGGGTCCTGCAGACCATTCAGGATTTTTGTTTGCAAAAGTGCCGCTTTGATAGAATCTGTCATGCCAGACTGTGATTCAATGGCTCTTCGAAGCCTGCTGGTTTTCTTGACTGGAGAAACCTTCAATGTTGACATAGGTTAGTTAAATACAAGCATCACTTTCCATGTCCACCTCGTGGCTTTACATCATCCACACCAGGTACAATAGATGCCTCGTTCTTTTCCGAGGTAAACGGAAAGATCATCCACAAGTCACAGTGACCGAGACCACCGGAGCGGGCCACGTGTTACAACATTTATAACGTCAAAGTACCGGCTAATCAACCTTTTCGCAATGTCGTCACAGTGCGGGCGACACTTTGAAGAAACTTTGAAATCAAGCCAAAGCCATGCCCCATCGGATTGGGTCCAGGGAAGTATTGCGCTTGTTTTCAATATATTATAATACTCTTGACACGATGGCTGAACCAAGCTGCCGTCAACTTGGTGGTACTCGTGTTGGCCTGCAACAATTAGCCAAGTCACGATGGACTCCGAGCTTGGCAGGTACTGCGGACACGACATATAGTAGTAGCTAACATAGCCTACTTGTGCCATGAAGAGCTCCCATTCCAAGAAACAGCCTCTTGTACCTATCGCTGGAGCTGCACAGAGTCTGGCTGAAGGCCTCTTTTCTAAGTTACCTTGTGAGCCGTAGATTCTGCGCCACCCCTCCCTTTCATACACTGTGCTAGCTCCTGATCGCACATCTCCACTTCTCACAACACATGTTGGGTGAAGCGTTTGCCCTCAAGGAAATTGGCATTCACTGCAGGCATTCACTGCAATTGTAATATTCACCACCTTAAGTGGGTCTGCAAACCCTTTCACAACCCGGCTGGGCTGCAATTTATTTACAAGGTTTCTGACTGCTTTCCTTCTGTCCTCTTTGCCTTCAATGCTGTCACTTGTGTCCTCGATTCCTTACTTGCCCACACCTTCTTTCGTGCTTGTTAAATTTTTGCCTCATCAGCATTCCTCCAAGCTAAGCTCTCATAATCAACCTTCCCAAGGGTTCATTTCCTACAAGGACACTCGGATTCTTGTTTGTCTACCTACATGGTATCAGCCAATCTCTGTCCGCCGTCCTCTTGAGGAGTCTACTCCGCGCACCCCGGCCGAAAGGTCCTAGCCGGCATCGAAAGGTCTTCTGATACCTATAGTATCACAAAGAACTATTCTCCTGGGAAAATATTGTACCAGTATGTTCTATTCTTTGTCTGAACACCTGAATTCCCTATCTACCCGCAAACGGTTCCCCCTTGGCTACCCTCCAACAGCTGTCTCAGGGCTTACGGCCGAAATTACTGACAACTGTTCCCCAGGACCTCGATTGCATGGTGTAAGTGGTGTGATGGCGCATACAATTCCTGAGCCAGTTGCCCTGATTGGCAGCAGTTGTCGGTTTGCGGGCGGCGCCACTTCACCCTCAAAACTTTGGGAGCTCCTGGCGGACCCCATTGATCTTTCTCGTTCTGTACCACCGACCAGGTTTTCCGCAACGGGATTCTTCCACGAGGATGCAGAGCACAATGGAACCACGAACTCCCCTTACGGGTATTGGCTTGAAGAAGACGTGGACAGGTTCGACGCGGCCTTCTTCAACATATCCAAGAAAGAGGCGGAGGCAATGGACCCTCAACAACGACTTCTCCTAGAAGCTGTCTACGAGGCCTTGGAGTCTGCTGGGTACAGCCTCAGGAAGGTTGCTGGCCGAAACATCGGCGTCTACACGGGTGTCATGACTACTGACTATCGCTCGCTTTCCGAGAGAGATGAGCTAAACGCTTCGCAGTACGCAGCCACCGGCAACGCAAGCTCTATCATCGCGAACCGAATCTCGTACTTTTACGACTTTCATGGACCATCAATGACTGTGGACACTGCATGTTCGGCAAGCCTGGTCGCTCTCCACCAGGCTGTCCTTGCCATCCGCGCTGGCGAGACAGAAATGGCTTGTGTTGCCGGTGTCAACCTTATGCTCACTCCTGAGCAATTCATTTCGGAGTCGGACCTACACATGCTAAGCCCTACGGGGCACTGCCAGATGTGGGACGTAGGTGCTGACGGATACGCAAGAGGCGAAGGTGTGGTGGCGATCTTCCTTAAGTCGCTGCGTCAGGCTGTCCGCGATGGCGACAGCATCCAAGCTGTCATCCGGCACACGGGAGTGAACTCGGATGGAAGAACTCAGGGCATCACAATGCCGAACCCAGCAGCACAATCCGCATTGATTCGAAAGACATATGAGAGTGCTGGCTTGGATCCCCGGAACCCGGATCTTCGCCCGCAGTACTTTGAGGCCCACGGTAGGTCGTTCATTTTAGCCCTTGCCCTCGCTGAGATGACATATTTGCTTACAGCTTTAAAGGAACTGGAACACCTGCTGGTGATCCACGCGAAGCTCGAGCCATTGCCGAAGCCTTCTTTGGTCATACCGAAGATGCTGCGTCGACTTCGAGAGGTTTAAGCGAGAAGAAATTGCTGGTTGGTTCAGTAAAGACCATCATCGGGCACACTGAGGGTGCTGCAGGCCTTGCGGGCATCCTAAAAGTCGTTCTCGCCATGAAGAACAACTGCGTTCCCAGAAATCTGCACCATAATAACTTGAACCCAAGCGTTCTCCCTTACTATCGCAATCTTCAGATCCCCACTCAGACATCCATCTGGCCGTCACCTCCAGCGGGACAACCGAGGAGAGCGAGCGTGAACTCTTTCGGTTTCGGTGGCACCAATGCCCACGCCATTGTGGAACAGTACATTCCTGACATCCACCAAAGTGCAGTATGGTCAGTCGTTGCGGGAAAGCCGATACCAAATACGCATCAGGTGGCTCAAATTGCATTGCCTCTTGTTATTACGGCCGCCTCGGAGGACTCGTTCATTGCTACTGTCAGGGGCCTTGCTTCATACATCCAGCGGCACCCCGATGTCACAACTCAACAGTTGGCATGGCACATTTACGACCGGGGCACAGAGCACACGCTGAAGGCCTCCGTTGCCTCTGAGCCTGGTAGGGCATCCTTGGCGATGCCCAGCTTGCAGTCTTTGGTGGTGCGCGCTTCCACAAACCCGTCCAGCGCTATCGTACGCTCCAGGAACTCATCAGCTGGACGGCCTTTGCTTGGGATATTCACCGGACAGGGAGCACAGTACTCGGCAATGTCAAAAGGCCTTCTCCAAACAAGCACGGTGTATCGCGATACTATCAGGCAGCTTGACAGCATTTTGCGAAACGACTGCCCCCACCCACCAGACTGGTCACTTGAAGACAGGATCATGGCGGAGGATCAAGACTCAGGAGTTGGTAGGGCCGAGATAGCCCAGCCACTATGCACTGCTCTCCAAATCGCCTTGGTACGACTGCTCGAGAGCCTCAAAGTATCATTTCAATGCGTGGTCGGCCACTCTTCTGGAGAAATTGCAGCCGCGTTCGCAGCTAAGCGCCTGCAGATGCGAGACGCCATCCTGATCGCGTATTACCGAGGTCGTTTTGCCCACCTGGCCGCAGGAACTAATGGAAGCAGTGGGGGCATGATGGCTTGTGGGCTGTCAAGACAGGAAGCCGAAGAGTTCTGCTCCAGGTCCGGATATCACGGACGCATTTCGGTCGCGGCGAGCAACTCTCCCAGCCTCGTCACCTTGTCAGGGGATATCGACGTCATCACTGCTGCCTCCAGAGAGCTTGAGGCGGCAGGAAAGCTCGCGAGGGTCCTGAGAATCGATACGGCGTATCATTCCTTCCATATGGCTCAGGCAGTCCGAGAATACTCTGCGGCCTTGGCACAGTGTGGCGTTCAAGCTCAACCATATGGAGGTGGTACTACCCCGATATGGGTGTCAAGCGTATACAACCGCCAAGATGATACCAGCCCAGAGGATCTCGCAATAAAGTACTGGGAAGACAACATGATGTGCCCTGTTCTGTTTAACGAGGCACTTCAGACTGCCCTACAACGGTTCGGGCCCTTTGACTGTGCGATCGAGGTGGGGCCTCATCCGCAACTGCAGGCTCCAGCCACGGAGACGATTAGGGCCAGCATCGGCATAGACATGCCGTACTCTGGGCTGATACAGAGAGGAAAGGGAGCAGAAGTTGCATTCTCCGAATTCCTAGGCTTCATGTGCGTTAATCTCGGCGCATCTTCGGTAGACATTGGGAGTTTTGTCCGGCATTCCACACAGCCTGAACTTATCCAGTCACGTCTGGTTGATACACCAACTTATGCCTGGGATCATACCCAGTCTTACTGGAGGGAGTCTCGATTGTCGAATCAGTACCACTTCCGCGACCGACCACCACATGAGCTACTCGGCGTTCGCAGCCGTGATGACAACCAGTTCCAGATGCGATGGCGAAATGTCCTCAAGTTGGAGCAGATTCGGTGGGTGGAAGGGCACAAGTTCCAGGGCCAGGCATTACTCCCGGCATCAGCATATTGCATTATGGTACTCGATGCTACCAGATACGCTCTCAATGGTCGCAATGCTTCAGTTGTCGAGTTGCAAGACCTCGTGTTTCTCAGTGGTATTACCATGGAAGGTGGTTCTCTCGGTGTGGAAACACTCTTCACTTTCTCCATACTGCCCACCTCGCAGTTGGCAGGCGATGAAGCCAATATTATTGAGGCCAAGGTTACATTGACATCAGTTCCTATCACCTCCTCCCACCCCGGCCCCATGAAGAAGAACTTTGAGGGAAGGGTGCTCATCATTCTCGAAGATCCATCACCAGATGCACTGCCACCTCGATTTACCGGCTCTGTCGCCGAGACGTTTGCTGTCAACATGCCTTCCTTCTACCAGATGATGGAAGGTATCGGACTGTCTTACACTGGCCCATTTCAGGCGCTTTCTGCAATCGAGCGGCGCCTAGACTATGCGAGAGGAATTGTAACTAAGGTTCACCCATTGGATACGACACGTTTGGAGATGAGCCCAGCCTTTCTCGACAGCTGCTTCCAAGCCACTTTTGCAACATTCTCATCACCTGGTGATAGGTAAGGTGTTAAATGACCGCTTCAAGCCCTACATCCCGTCCCCCCTCCTCCGGGCAGGTCTCAAAAGCTGACCTTGCTATGCGAACAGAGCCCTGTGGACGTCTTTCCTGCCGACGAAGATTGGTAGAATGAGATTCAACCTAGAACTTTGTGGCATCCGAGATTCTTCGGACGCGATGTCTGTGGAGTGTCATCTGACCAAATTTGACCATTACTCCTTCGGCTCTCCGGCTACCATCACCGCCGACCTGTCTATATCCAATAAACGCGGTCAGACGGAAGTGCAGCTCGAGGACCTGACCGTGTCTTCTTTCTCTTCGGCGAGGCCTGAGAATGACTATGAGCTGTACCTCAACACTGTCTTGGACTTAGATCCGGAGCATGAGATTGTAACAATGAGTCAGCAGCCCGAGGGTGTCCGAAAGCACATCCATGAGAGTTGCGACCGTGTGGCACAGGCATACCTGTCACTGCCAACTCGCAAGCCCTGGCGGGAGGTTGATACACCACCAGATTCGCCACGAATGGGCTCGGACAGGACGAGCAGAATACCCCCGGCCGTCGAACAAGAAATGGAACAATTCATCTCAGAGTCACCCTATTTCTACGCATTGAACCTGGTCCGCAGCTCTCGCCTGGTTGAGATGTCACGAACGCAACCGTTTGAGTTTCCAATCGCGTACCGAGGCGTTGTCAGCTACGCCAATCTGATCCACAGCTTCCGTACGCATCTGAGTAGAGTAGTCCAGCAGATAGCCCACCGCTTTCCCCGGATGGATGTGCTTGACCTCACCTTCGCAGAGTCTGCCTTTACGGAGAACATTCTCGATGGCCTACACGGTACGTTCTTGTCGTACAGACTAATGGCCTCAACGCAATCTCAGTACCTATTGGATCGATGCCCGAACCTGAAGAGCAACAAGAAGGTGTCTTTCGCTGACCTCGACTTGGATTCACCTGTCGAGGAAATGGAAGATTCTATCGGGAGCTACGACTTGGTCGTCATATCAACTGCTGCCATCGTCTCAAGGTTCGCCTCCAGCGCCGCTGATATCCTCCAAAAGCTTCGACAGCTCATGCGGAAGAGAGGCTTCCTGGTAATAGTCAATTCGCCGCCTGTTTCTACGCTTCCGGATAACATTGGCCGCGGCGATGCGTTGTTTAGCAAGGGTGGCCCGGATTTGGGCGCGATTTTTGATCCTGCCAACTCGATGCAGGGCCCTATGTTCTTATCATCAGCTGAGAATTCGACCCAAAACTATGCCTTAGGCTTGTCCATGACTATACGGCAGGCCGATGACGGCGGGTTCCCAACCCTTACGGATGGGAATTTAAAAGAGTCGGTGGTTGTTGTTGGTCAAGCTGCCATACGCTCCGGATTTGAGAAAATCGATGTCCCTGAGAAGTTCGGAGGGCAGACGAGTTTCGAAGCCTTCGAAAAGCTCGAGGACGTCACACCACAGGCTGCTTCTGCAGCCACCGTAATCTTGATGCTCATGGACCTGACACACCCGGTCTGTCCAAACATGACGGAGGGTGCCTTGAGTGCTCTCAAGCTACTTATGCAGCCTGGGAAAGTTGCGCTATGGGTGACACGCGGTGCGCAGGTCAGCCCAGAAACAGCTGCATCTCTTGGCCTGACCAGGACTTTGAAGGCTGAGAACCCAAGCCTCATCCTACAGGTCCTGGACTTTTGCGAATCTACAAGCCCGTCTGCGGACCTGATCATCTGCCAACTGTTGCTCCTGCTTCGTTACCGAGACCATGTCCAGACGGCTCATAACTTGAGAGAGGAGATGCTCTTCTCATTGGAACCCGAGATACACGTGGATGGAACACGCCAGATCGTGCCGCGTATCCTTCCATACAAACCAGCGATCGAGCGACTGAACGCCAGTCGGAGAGAGGTGTCTAGAACTCAAAATAGTCTCGAGAAGTGTTTGCGCATGGAACGCGCTGAAGGAACCAACGGCATAACCCGTTTCGAGGTTCGGGTGTCTGAAGCATCCGGAGTGGACGAGTCGGAACAGCTCACAGGCACGCTTGTCGATGTTGAGTACAGTTCGTTATACCCCATTGTTGACGATCTGTACCTTTGCATTGGTCTTTCTGCCAACAATGCCCGCCCAGTTGCAGCTATGGCACCATACGCTGCCTCAAAGGTCCGATCGACCAGGACTGTTGAACTCCCAGAATCTCTCACAGACCGAAAACAGCTTGCCTCGTGGTTGGCACCGATGGTAACCGCCTTGGATATGTCTACATCGGCTTTACCTGGAGATATCGTCCTGATCGAGCCAGATCCGACATTTCTTCGATGTGCCTGGTTAGTCACGCCTCCACGCCATGGAAAAGAAGGTTTTACGATCCACGCCTACTCGGCTCATCCAGAATTATTCCAAGACAACGCCCGTGTCAAGTACATCCACCCACGTATCGGCGGTCGAGATTTGGAGCGTCTCTTGCCAAGCACACGGCCAACTGTGATCGACTTCCTCCCCCGCGGGAGCGCCCTGTCCAACGTCATCCAAGGCCTCGCAAGCGACTTCGAGTACCTACGATGGCCACCTTCATCAACAACCCACCTTGAGAAGCAGTGTTTGAAGATTGCAATGACGTGGACAAGCATGCTCCGGGAAGGCCCGGGTATGGCCGGCCGCAAGCCACTGGAGACACAGCCCTCCCCGTTTGTAACCCCAGCGACTCTCCACGGTACCACGGAGTCGAGGTCCGCATTCACCGTCGTAGACTGGAAGTCAGACCGTTTCGTGCCAGTCCCGGTCAAGTCTCTCGTTGAGCCTCGGCTACTGAAGGCCAACCGGACTTATCTCCTTGTTGGTCTGACCCGCGATTTCGGCCAGAGTCTGTGTCGGCTATTCATCAGGCACGGTGCGAGAAACATTGTGGTGGCAAGCCGCAGCGCAGACAAAAACGCCAATTGGATTTCTGAACTAAACACGGAGGGAGCCAATATTCGAGCCATGCGGGTCGACGGTACTGACCTGGAGAGCGTCAAGACCTTGAGTGCGAGACTGTCTAATGTTGGCGGTGTCGTCAACGGTGCCATGGTCCTTGACGACAGGGTGTTCGCCCAGATGGACATCGAAACTTGGAGGCGGGTCATGGAGCCCAAGGCAGTTGGATCCAGCAATCTCGACAAGGTGTTTAACAGCAGGGACCTGGAATTCTTCATCATGACATCCTCATTCGCAGCGATTGGTGGACATGCCGGCCAGGCGAACTATGCCGCCGCAAACATGTACATGAACGGTCTCGCGGCCAACCGTCGACAGCGTGGCCTCGTCGGGTCGGTGCTGAACATTGGAGTCATCTACGGGATTGGCCTGCTCGCTCGTGAGGAGCGGACCGAGACCTACCAAGGCCTGGAGAGGGAAGGCTACCCGCCGATCTCAGAGCGCGACATCCACCACATGTTCCTCGAGGCCATCGTGGCCGGTCGACCGGTCCCAGGGCAGATGACGGACTTGACGACGGGCCTGGCCCGGTACCGGGTCAATGACCCGAGGCCGCTGCACTGGCACCGGGACAGGCGGTTTTGCCACTTCACCGTTGATGATGACGGAGACGATACCGGAGCGCAGCAGAAAGGCACCTCGGTCCGAAACCTGGGGAGCCTGATCGAGTCGGCAGACTCGGTCGAAGCAGTCGCAGGCCTCCTGTCTGAGCACCTCTGCGTCCAGCTCGGCACTAACCTCCAACTGGGCAATAGTAATGTGGCTGCGGATAGTCACATCGTTGAGCTGGGAGTGGACTCATTGATGGCGGTTGAGATCCGCAATTGGTTCTACCAGAGAGCAGGAAGCGATGTGCCGGTCATGAAGATTCTGCAACAGCAGAGCATTTCGGAATGTAAGTTTTTTTTCCTCTAAAAATCCTGATAACTCAGAGATTTGCATGCTGACCAGTCGATCTAGTGTGCCTTGATGTCGCCACAAAGATCGTTGCCGATAGAGAGCAGCATTGAGCTGGTCTGTCAGATTCAATGCTGCATGCATGGATGGGTCGTGGAGATGTGCAAGTAATGATGGCGAGGGTCGAGGGGGCTCATGGGGAAACAGACTCGGGAACAACTGATCACATATCTGTCTCAAACATCAAGCATCTTGCTACAGAACCAATGACCTATTTTTACTGAAACAAAGAGACATAAGTCGATCTTTCAACTACAAACGTACTCGGTAGCAACAGCGACGTATGTAAATAGTATCCATCCGGATGGAGCTGATGACGTCATGAGGCTGAAAGCCATACGCTCCTGTCGAAAACGTTAAAATTGTCTTGTGGTGTCCTTTTTTCCATTGACAATTCTGGACTGACCAGGTCACACTTTGCACGTTTTTATTTACACAAGCGAACCAGAAGCGACTTTTATTAATGGAGAAGCCCGCATTTCACGTTTGGGTCCCTGGTGGAGGCGCAAATAGCCAGGAATAAAGATTATCCCCAGTTGCCGGGTGCAAAGCTTTCAGCCACACAGTCTGGCCACTCCTGAGAATTTTTAGAACGTGGGCCCATTTCTTGCCAAGCTTGCAGCGCTCACGAGCTGACACAAGTCTAGAACGGCTTGCAAACCTGCCAAAGGCCTTCGTTACCAGCTGCTCATTGGCAGGCCCGTGAACCGATATCCAACCCATGCTGCATTGGTGGCGCGAACATGCGGTCTGTGTGGAGCTGGTTCCAGAAGGAATGTTCCTGCGGCTTCTGCTGTGCCACAAGCCCCCGAGTCCGAGACCTCAAGGCGATGCATGCAACCCCTTAACGCTATCAGCGTCAAATCCGTAGCCTGAAATCGAGTTTTGGGGGCTGTTCGAGGAGGTGTCCAAGGAGGCGTCTAAGGAGTTGTACTGCATCAGGTCGGGTGAGCTAAGTATATGTAAGTATGTGCTACAGGGAGATCAACGATATAGAGCGCCGGTGACCCTCGGAACTCAGCATCTCCAGACATTTTCTATAATGCACAAATGGACCATCAATAACCGTCAGAATCCCTGACAAGACGATAAGACGACAAGACGGGCCAGCCCGTCACCTTTCGGCGGCTAGTATCGCCGGCAGGGCCCACACTACGTCCCATTTCCACTAGATTATTAGATCCACCCAGGCCAGCATAGTGGCGAGACCCAAGGCCGAGGGAGGATCTGATATGTGGCTCTCATATAAGTGGAACTTGCACAGGGCGTTCGGTGATGAAATAGCAAGTCTTCCCATGGGGGGCCTTCTGTTCTTAAACCTGGCGTCGGTCTTCTAGTTGAGTCACTCCTGGCTATCACATGAAAACTCCCAAAAAGTTTCTGATTTTGAGGCGTATATGACTTGATACAGCCCCGAATATGCACCGCGAGACAGAGCTGACGAGGGAGAAGACCCAAGATGAAAACGGAGGGATCAATTCGGGCGTCACATCAGAAACACAGTCCACTCATTCGGACAGCGACAACGAAGGCCGGCGGTCGTCATCCCAAGACGATGTAATCATCGTAAACTTCCAGCCAGGCGATCCAGCAAACCCACATAACTGGTCCCCTGTGAGTATTATCAGCCCATCCCATTCACTTTGTGCCCAGACTAACAACAGAAATACGTAGGCTAAGAAATATTATGTCCCATTCGTCGGGACCCTCCTCTCCATCAACTCCACAATGGGATCGTCAACCCCGGCGAACGAGCTCTCCGCTCTCCAGGAGGTTTTCAACTTTCCGGACGGACCACAGAAAATGCTCCCAGCCACCATATACCTTATCGGCTTCGTTCTGGGACCACTCGTGTTTGCCCCGCTGAGCGAGCAGTACGGCCGCAGGCCTATCCTCATCTCTACATTATGTCTATACATAATCTTCACCATGGCGACGGCTCTATCCCCCAACTGGGCCGCCTTCCTTATTTTCAGGTTCCTAAGCGGCACCTTTGCGGCGCCGCCAATGAGCGTGACTGGAGGATCCATCGCCGACGTCTTCAACGACAAGGTCTTAAGGGGCAGGGCAAACATGCTCTGGTCTTGTGCGATCATGCTGGGACCCCTTGCCGGCCCTGTCATCGCTGGATACACATATCGTTGGTCCTGGCGATGGGCCTTTTGGGCCTCCATGATATTCTCAGGGATATGCCTGATCGCCCTTGTCTTTCAACCCGAGACGCTCGCCGCAAAAATCCTACGCGGCAGAGCCGCCACGCTGAACAAGGAAAAGGGCGATGAAAAGTATATCGCGCCCGCTGATTTAAATAAGCCAGGCCTGGTGACCACGCTCAAGATCACAACAACGAGGCCGCTATACCTCTTGTGCACCGAGATGCTTGTCGCCCTCACCTGTCTCTATATGGCCTTCGTCTACGCCGTCTTCTATATGCTTCTCGAAATATTCCCAGCCATTTTCCACGGCGTCTATGGCTTTACGGCTGGCGAGTCAGGGCTTGCCTTCGTGATGATGTTTGCGGGATCCCTCCTCGCCAACCTGGTCGGTCATTTCTATGACATCTACGCCCAAGGCCTCGCGAGGAGACACCCGCGCAAGCAAGCCGAGTACCTGCGCCTGCCCCTGGCGTGTGCAGGCGGCCCCGCGTTCGTCGTATCTTTGTTTTGGCTCGGGTGGACGTCGAGGTCGTCAATTCACTGGATTGCGCCGCTGCTGTCCATGATCCCCTATGGATTTGGCTATCAGTGCATTTTCATGGCCATGATCAACTACACCGCTGACGCGTACGGTATCTTCGCCTCGTCAGCGTTGGCCACATTGGCCGCCTGCCGAAGTATTGCTGGGGCTATTATCCCCTTGGCCGTCGACAGCATGGTCGATACGCTTGGGATCGCGTGGTCCTGCAGCGTCCTGGCTCTGATAAGCTGTGCCCTGACTCTTGTGCCATTCGGCTTCATTGTTTGGGGAGAGAAGATCCGCGCAGCGAGCAGCTTCAGCAAGAAGCTGCAGAATGCACCTCATCCTGAGCTGGAGTTGACAAGGAGTATTTCCGCGGTTTAAGACATGATACCAGCTGACACTGTGTAAATTTCCTCGGAATAACTACTTCAATTAGAAGTTAAATATCTTGGATGTCACCTGCCACGTTTGGATACTTAGCCCTATTCTATTCGCACAATACAAGGCCCGTCCAACTCCTGTCGGCTCCCTTTGCCAGTGTTCTTTCTTTTAGCCCACTGGGTTTTACACTGTTACCTAAAGACCTAGACAGGTAGGTATCTAGTAGCGAAGAGAACTTCAACAGTGAATCATCACTCCGTGCTCGGTTGATATGCAAATTAAACCACCTGCCTAAGTCTAACCCTAACCCGCATTACTCCTCATTTCAGATGTTTGCTTGAACCCCAGCGTCGGACAGTGTCCCCTCAATAAAGAGGCGTGGAGAAACACATGTTTCCAGCTGACATATGGCCTTCCTTACCCAGCTGAAAAGTACGACTGATTTTGTGTCAAAAGCCTGACGACACACGGTCAAATCAACTAACAATACAGTTCAAGTGCTCATGACGAGTCGCCGGGCTAATGTCTAAGGCATCATTATCAAGAGACTAAACTCCCGCACGAGAGGAGCATACGCCTCCTAACTCTTCACGCCGGCGAGTCGCTATCGGCTTCTTCCCCAGTGCAGCGTGAGCTCCGAACCGTCGCCTTGCCTGACGCCAGCCCTTCTAGATCATGGCCATACTATGCGCTCTCATATGCTTGGAAGGAACCCAAAACGCTACAGAGCACCCCTCTGGGGACATGTTCATCTCGTGCAACAACATTCAGATGGCGGTTCCAGAGAACCTGTTTGCGGCGCTCATCAGACTCCGGCAGAAGTTTCGCGAGCCCATCACCATCTGGGTTGACTACCTATGCAACAGCCAGTCGAATATAAATGAGCGGACTCAGCAAGTGGCTTTGGTGCGGCAAATATTCAGTCTTGCCACCGAAGTGCTGATTTGGCTGGGCGAGCCTCCAGCGGCTGATCCGTATAGGCTCGACGAATCTCAAGAGTATTGCCACTGGGAAAAGAACAACGAAGTTGAACTGGTCCGTGCATATCAGAACTCCTTCAGTGAATATCTGTAAGGGGGCAACATCTCCAAGGCGCTGGATCCTGGCCACTCATACGGCGTGTTTTGTGTCCTCAATCTCCTCAGCCGACGTGTGCCTACGTCTCAAATTCCATTTCATGAGTCATCAGTTGATTCACCAGAGTTCAGGAAGTGGGTCAGTTGGCCCTGGACTGCGGTCTGGGAGCTGATTGATAGGGCTTGTGTAGGCAGCACCTAACCTCAGACCGATGTCATGCTTGCTAATGAATGGCTGGCAGTGGAAGAAGGCATGCGTTGTACAAGATTCTGTCTATGCCAGGAAAGCAACGGTACATTACGCGCATCTCAGTGCCAGCTGGGAAATGCTGAGTGACGCAGCGCGCTTCTTCATAGAGAGCCGCCAGGGACATGATCTTGCTTCAGCCAGGCGTGCCAACATCTCCGGTGCGACAGGAGACCCACTTCCGGAGTTATGCAGTCTCATCCTGAAGATTGAGGCTCCTAGGCAGGCATCAAGTCAAGGAAAATATCATAATCTCTTCCAGACCCTCGTTCGTTTTCGTAGCAGACACGCTTCGGATGATGGGGACAATGTCTTTGCGTTCCTAGGCCTGCACAATGACCACTTAATCTCTCCGAGATACGACATGAACAAGTACCAGGTTACTCCGAAGTCGCCAAGTGGATGATAAGATCTACCGGGAGCCTCGAGTTGCTCGTGTTCATGAAACCGAGCATCGAGGAGGCGACGTGGCCGTGGGTGCCTGGCTGGAGCATCAGACCTGGGAAGAATGAGTGGCAAAGACTGGATCTCCTTCGATTTTATAACGCATCAAAAGGAATGTCTGCTCTGGCAACAATGCACCATACAATTATGGGGCCATATTTGCTGTCGGTGTCAGGGATTTGGACCGATCGAATGGTAGAGGTTTTCCCTTCTTTATCCGTCCCAGAAGACGGATACTCTAGGTTTCAGACAACTGTGTTGCGTTGGGAGTCTCAGGTCCGGCAAGGTGTTAAGAAGTCGACCAGGCATACATAAGATGTATCTTCATTTGAACTTTTCCTTAGTGATAACACAGTTGCAAGGCCTGAGGAGCAGTGGACCGAGAGTGGGAACGCCAGCAAGTCTGGCGGCTTTTATGCCAGTCAACATACGTCCACCCAGCTTTTTGCATACGCCCACCTAGAGATATAAAAAGCCAAGTATACAGCCCCATACAAAATTTTATACCTGTTTTAAAGATTATCCATATGCTTACTTAGAACCCCTGCTATAGCTAGGGATAGCCCTACTCTTCCCCTTTTTTTAAAGAGCCCCCCTCCCTCTAGATGGCCCTTCCCTTCCCTCTAGAGAGCCAATTCCTCTAGAGAGCCGCTCTCTTTAGATAGTCCCTCCATCTAAATGGCCCTTCCTCCCTCCCCTCTAAAGGGCCCTTCTTCTTTAGATAGCCCTTCCCACTAAAGGGTCTTTTCCTTTAAAGACCTTTTAATAATATTCTTTAAAAAGGCTCTCTAAACAAAGAAGCCTTCTAAAGGGAAGGAACATTTAAAGAAGAAGGGCCCTTTAGAGGAAAGAGGGGAAGGGCCGTTTGGCCATCTAAAGGGAGGGGCTCTCTAGAGAAAGAGGGGCTCTTTAAAAAGAAAGGTAGAGTAGGGCTATCCCTAGCTATAGCAGAGATATTAAAGACCTATAGTAGAGGTTCTAAGTGGGTATATAGGAATTTTTTTAGAGGTATTAAATTTTATATAGGGCTGCACGCATAGCTTTTTATAGCTCTGGGTAAGCGTATGCAAATCCTTGGGTAGGCGTACGGAAAAAGCTGGGTGGGCGTATGTTGACTGTTTAATAATGATATTCATATAAAGCTATTAGTATATAGGTTATAAAGTATAAGACTAGGTAATTCTTGCCACTCTTTATTCTTATTTCTGGGGGGCCTCAACTGGCCTTATATAGGTCCCTCTAGGGCCTAGCCAATGGACCCATAGGTGGCGGTACAGGCCTTGTATAGGAGCTCTGGGAAGAGGAGTTGGAACCCATAGATAGTAATAGATAATATAATAAATGCGGCCGAAGCTGTAGGTGTAGTACACGGTGAAAGGATTCAATACACTGCCATTTCGGATACCTTCCCACCAAGTCCCACACATGTGCGAACGGATTCTATTCACAACATTCAGCACGCCCAACACGATCACTTGACTCACCCGTCATAGTCAGCAGCAGTGGGAGGCAGCTTTGTGCCAAGAGAGCCTATGATAATACCGAACAGGTTGGCAACAAAGTCCTCAAGACAAAAAGGATCACTAGCCCTGATATCGAGCACATCTCGTCAGGCGAGCTTTGCCTGGGACACGCTGCTGGTTGGTTGGGCAAGCCAAGCATGCGCGCCAAGCGCAGTCACTGTGGGCCAACGTTAGAGGCTGGGTGGGCGGACAGTGACTGGCCAAGCTTCTCGGCGCCGCTGGTGCAATAACGCCCTGGATCACGGAATATGCTGAAAACGAGCAGAAACAACACAAGCCACCCTGTCTCGAGGGAAGAAGGATGAGCTTTTATGGTCGTTTTTGGAAGGTGGTTTAACCTACACCAGGTGAATCCTCTGTACTGGATTTCAATGGACAGCCAAGGTTACCTAGCCAGTCAGACGGTCAGTCATTTGAATTGCCACTTGGTAGAGGCCTTTTTCTCTCGGAACCATCCGAAACGGACTCCCGCGAAGGAAGGAATAGCCACCAGCAGCGTGGCCTGGAACGCCCGTTATCCCAGATCATGACCCCGGAGGGAATGCAAAGACACGGCCGTGCTGGTACCTCAGCACATCCCCCACTTGTGCCACCCGCGCCGGGGATGATGTGCCATCGGATACCAAGACCAGGGACGCGCCGAGACGTTGTATCGGTACCTTGGCAAGACGTCGTAGAGCTTTGCCTTTTTTCCTCCTGGGCGATGATGGGTGCGGAGGTCGCTTGTATAAAGCCGTCCCTAAACTCAATCCCACCCTTCTTAGGTGTTGGTGAGGCTCCACCCGCCTCTCGCTCACATCATCGGGTTCGCGAGTATTGTGGTTGCTGCTCTTGGCTACATACGGCACGCCACCGCGCGTAGAATAATTAGGCGTCCACTTCCGCAGCTGTGAACCACGATGGCCGAACACAAAGTAGACCTGGCCCCTAAGGGCGGCGAGCAATACGGTTCGGCCCTGGCTCGCGACGACTACTCCTCCTCCTCCCCTCCCCATTATATGAGTGGGCAGGTAGTACAGGATGAGCAGGCCTTCCAGTTTTCTGAGTCGAGGAAAATCGGTGTGACGGGGGCCGTCTTCCTCATCCTGAACAAGATGATCGGCACGGGAAGTGAGTGCTCGTGCTGCCTCTCCCGACACAATATCTGCTGGTGCTTCCCAGGCTGACATGCCCCTGCAGTCTTCTCCACGCCCTCGGGGATTTTCGCATCCACAGGCTCGGTCGGGATAAGCATCATGCTGTGGCTGATCGGCGGCGTTCTCACCTTCGCGGGCCTGTCCGTCTTCCTCGAGTTTGGCCTAGCGATCCCCCGGTCCGGCGGCGAGAAAAACTACCTCGAGCGCGTGTATCGCCACCCTCCCTACCTGGCGACCTGCGTCCTCGCATCGCAGATGATCCTGCTGGGGTTCTCATCGGGCAACTCCCTCGCCTTTGGGCGCTACGTGCTCTACGCGTCCGGCTCTGAGCAGCCAGACGGGTGGGCAGCGCGGGGGCTCGGCATCGCGTGTGCGACGTTCGCCGTGGTGCTGCACTCTGTGCTGCCCAAGTGGGGCCTTCGTCTTGTGAACGTCTTGGGCATCTTCAAGGTAGTGATCCTCGTCTTGATCGTGTTCAGTGGGTTTGCCGCCCTTGCTGGACGACGTCTGGTGCCAAACCCGCACAACTTCGACAACGCGTTTGCGATAGAGGAGGGTGATGGTTATGGCAATGGCGGGGCTTACGGATACGCCACAGCCCTCCTGAGGATCGTGTACAGCTACAAGGGGTGGGAAAACGCGAACTATGTGGTTGGCGAGCTCAAGAACCCGAAGCGGACGCTTGCCGTTGCTGCCCCCCTCGCCGTGGGCGGAGTGACGGTGCTGTACCTGCTGGCCAATGTCGCGTATTTTGCAGCGATCCCCAAGAGTGATCTGGCCAAGTCGGAGGTCATCGTCGCCGGGCTCTTCTTCCGCAACGTGTTTGGAGCTAGCGCTGGTGCCAGGAGTCTGCCGGCATTTGTGGCTCTCAGTAATTTGGGCAACGTCCTGGCCGTGTCGTTCGCGCATGCGCGGCTGAACCAGGAGCTGGGCAAGGAGGGAATGCTGCCTTGGAGCAGGTTCTGGGCCTCGAACAAGCCTCGCAACGCCCCTGCAGCTTCGGTACGTGTCATATATGACCCCAAACTCTGCCGAGGTGAGGCCTGCAGACGACTGAATCCGCTGACCATGGTGGGTAGCTGTTCCTACACTGGCTTGTTACCGTCATTATCCTGGTGGCTCCACCTGCGGGCCCGGCGTACAACTTTATTGTTGATCTTTACAGTCAGTATTGGGCTTTCCTCGCTCCAAGTGAATCCGAGCAAGTCACTAACACAACAGATAGCGTACCCCGGAGTGTGGATCAATGGATCTGTGGCGGCCGGGCTCATCTACCTGCAGTTCAAGAAATCCGAGAAGTGGTCGTCGCCATGGCACACGTACCTCCCCGTCACGCTGCTCTTCCTCGCAGTGAACGTGTTCCTGGCCATCGTGCCGTTTATGCCACCCACAGGCAGCTGGGACGCCGAAGGATACCCGTACTACATCTTCCCCGTGGTTGGCGTGGGCGTCCTCATCCTCGGAGGCATCTACTGGGCGGTGTGGACAAAGGTGCTTCCAAGCATTGGCGGCTATAAAGTGGTGGCCGAGCGGAGTGTGACTGACGACGGCGCTGAGGTGGTAAGGTACGTAAAGGTCAGGACAAAGGACGGGCCGAGAGTTGAGTGAGGCATCATTGAATTGGGTGGGGATGGAGGATGTATGGTTGGTTACATGGGCGCCGAGACAGCTTGCCGGGCGATAATGGGAGAGGGTGAGGTAGCAGCCCACCTATGGCCAAGAACTGGTAGTCATCCACCTAGGTACTTAATTAAGCACACTAGTTAGATGCAATAACGCGAAGTGGACAGAAGACAGTTTACGCGATAGCCGGCCTAGCAGGTGGTCTAGCAAACACCAAAGGTTACACTGGCGGCGGTGGGCTCTTGGTCGATATTGGCGTCTGGTCGACGTTGACTCTGGCTTTTGGGCGTGGGGGAGGTGTGATGGCTGCTCCTGCCCCCAAGGTGAGGAGAGCGGATGAAACCTGCCATTCGGGTCCGGTCGGCCGGCCGTGGCTGCGGGTTTGGCGGCAGGTCCGCCAACTGGTCTAGTGCGGCACAAACACGGCAGGCTGTGCTGCAGGCTGGCAGCTGTTGGGTGGGTGTGACCAGACAAGCTGTAGAGGAGCACACCACTGAAGACCACCTGGTATCAGTGACCCACCCACGCCGTAGTGTACTTCCCAAGGGGGACTAGCCTACCAGCGCGATGGGTCAAGTGCCGGGCAAATCCAGTCAGGCCTCCTCCTCCAATTACTTCAGTACACTAGAATAAATACATAGCACAACAGTTGAAGCCTGCCAATACTCTGCATAGTATACTTAAGCAGTCATCACCATATCGCCAGGACATGGGCTAGATAGTAGTGTTCTGATGCTGATCTTATCGGCAGACGTCTCCACTGCTCTGGGCCCAACCCTATCTCGACCTCGGAGCCTGGTTGGGAAAGCCGACGAGGCAACCCCAAACTGTCTGTGCAACGTTTGTTCTCATCCTCGCTCTTCCGCCTCGTTGACGTGGCTCTGGCTTCCAGCCCAGGCCAGCTCAATCGCGCCAGTCGTCGTCTGATAACAAGTAGGGCTATTTCCGCCGCCAGATCTGCGGTCCAGCCAGTGCGACGCCGGTTGCCTGCCCGCCAATGTGCCTCCAGATCGATCCAGACAAAAATCCAATGTAAGGTAACATCTGGTTCTAGCCCGGGCACCCCTGCCCAACCTTCGTATCGACAGCCGTTGCCCGTCACGCCAATGGATCGTCTTGCTATCTGCGCTTGCAGGGGGCGCGGCCAGGCACGGGCATTCTTACCCCAGGGAACCCCCCCCCCCAAAAACAAAAAACCCGGCATCCCCTTTTTCAGCTTTTGGCTTGAATTTATCCTTTGGGCGTGCTCATCACGCCGTGGCTGCGCACGCGACAAGAAAAGCATTGTCCATGCCCAGCTGCCAAACAAACGTCTTGGTCGGTCTGGCCTCCTTTTCGACCCGGGATCTTGTCAATTGTTCCTCCTGATCATTTCAGCACGGCAGCAACAAGCACCAGCGCCGACCTCAGCAACCTGGCCTGACTGCCCTCCGCCCTCGTCTCCTAATTACTTGATATTATCACCGACCGTTCCACCAAAGGCCACTGTGCCCTGGCTGACACTCAATATGGTCAATCTCGCAGCCACAAAGATCGGCCCCGTGCGATGTGCGTGCATACCCGGCCCAGCTCTTCCAAGTCTCATGCCGACGTTTGCCTGTGTGCTCTAGCTAACCCGCCTGCCCCCTCACAGACAACTCGCCATGGACTCAGGTCACCATCCTCGGTTTCGTGACCTTTTGCTCCGTCGGCATGTTCAGCGCAGTCCAGGGTTTGGGCGCTGGTGGGACTCAGGACACACAACTTTCTGACACGGCAAACGGCGTCTTGTATGGCTGCTTTGCCATTGCCGGCTTCTTTGCTGGTTCGGTAAACGTACGCTGTTCCCAACCTGCCCCCCTTGGCCTTGGCCTGGCGATGGAGAGACGAGACAGAGGACCCTGGCGCAGCCCCGCAGGCCGTGCCCCAGAGTCCAGTCCGGTCCCAGTGGAGGCCCAGTGCGGGTTATCAAGACCGAGACCCGATCGCTAACCGACCCCGGATAGAACATGCTCGGCCCCAGGCTCACCCTCTCTCTCGGCACAACAGGATACTCGCTCTACATTGGCTCCCTCTGGGCTTTCCAAGTCCACGGCACGCGATGGTTCCTCATTCTCGCCGGCGCTATCCTGGGCGTTACCGCCTCGCTTCTCTGGGCCGCCCAGGGGTCCATCATGATGGCTGAACCGCTTGAGAAGGACAAGGGCCGGTCCTTCTCGCTCTTCTGGGCCCTCTTCCAGATGGGAACCCTTGTTGGCGCCGCCATCGCCCTGGGTATCCAGGCACACTCCACCCTGCCAGGCGTCTCTACCGGCGTCTACCTGGCCTTCCTGATCATCATGCTCACGTCTATCGTAACCTCCTGGCTCCTGCTGCCACCCCACCTCGTTGTCCGCGGCGATGGCACTGTCGTCGAGATGGAGGCTGCAATCACGCCTAAGCAGGAGTTCAAGGAGCTGTGGGCCCTGCTAAAGGACTGGCGCATGATTGCCCTCTTCCCCATGTTCTTCTCGTCCAACTACTTCTACGCATACCAGGGTGCCATCACCGCCGCCCTCTTCAACGGCCGCACGCGCGCCCTGGTCTCCCTCCTGACCGGTGTCGGCTCCATCCTCGGCTCCATAATCATCGGCCAGCTCACCGACAACCTCCCGTTTGGCCGCCGGAAGCGTGCCCTTTGTGCCACAGCATTCGTCACCCTTCTCAACTGCGTCATCTGGGCATGCGGTCTCGCATTCCAGGTGCAGTTCACCCGCGGAAACACCTCGGTCCGGGGCGAGGACATCCCCTGGGACTGGACCGTCGGCGTCTCTACCGGCCCCATCGTGCTACTGCTGGCATATTATTTGGCCGATGCCATGTTCCAAGGTCTCGCCTACTACACCATGTCTTCCATAACCAACGAGCCGTTCAAGCTTGCCCGGATGGCCGGTTACTACAAGGGAGTCCAGTCTGCCGGCGCGGCTGTCTCTTTCGGCATGGATGCTGTCAAGGTGCGTAATGTTCAATCCGGGCCCTCGAGTGGTGTCCGTGGCTTGTGCCAATCAGTTCTAACGACCACTCTTTTCGTCAGACCGCTTACCTCGTTGAGCACCTCGTGTCCTGGCTCCTGCTATTGGCATCCCTTCCGCTGTGCGCTTTGGTGCTGTGGGGCATTCGCGACAGCAACTACGACGTCGAGAATGTCACCCACGTCGAAGATGTGCCCGAGGGCGCCATTACCGGCATCGCGCTACCGCCTGGCCACGTTGCCGGTGAGCATCTGCCCGGGGACGGGCTCAAGGAGACGCCTGCGCTGAGGACTAAGGAGAGCAAAAGCTCTTGAAGATGGGGCGTGTCTTAACAACATTGCATGGCTGGCCTGCCGTGGTCTGATTGTATATTAATGAGGAGAGTGGATACCCATATACTGAGTCTACAAAGTCTGCGCCGGGCATGGGGCGCGTATCATGGATCATGTCTAGAGAATAACACGCATATGATACTAATTCTAATCCGTCTGACGGACCGAACGGAACGTTCACCCTGTACGGTCTGCAGGTCAGCGCGAATGGAATCACCTGACCATGTCCGCACGACGAACGCCCTCGGAACCACTCGATGGCTCACGCCAGCGAACGCACTCTCTGCCATTCAGGGGCCGCGGAACTATCTCTCCGGCGCTCGCCTCCCGATCCGGGCGTGCGCTAGGCGGGCTAAGCCTTGTGGCTCGAGGGGACGCCTCTGGCGCGACGCCACGGCATGCACGGTGACGGAGCCGGGGACCAATGACTTGGGCAGGGCTTATCTGCGCCGTTGAGGGCACCATACTGCTGGTGGTCTGACCTGGCTGACGTATATATTGTGTCGTGGCAATTTCATCGCAGGAACTTGGTCTTTGTCCGCAGCAAATCCCATTTAAATGGACTTGAGAAACATGAAGGGCAAACAGCCGTGAACTACTCAAGAGGGCCGGGAGGAACGCAGGCGGTCCTTTGGGATCGGCGGGGCTGGGAATATCCGTATGTCTGACCTCTTCGCGTCAGCGTGTGCTTCACCTCTGGCGTGTTTGGGGTGTTGTACCAAGTCACCGATGTTTTCGGCAGTATGCCTGGCTTGCAGAATGTCTCAGCTGACAAATTTTTTTTTTTTAACGAAACAGGCACCAAGGCCGAGGCTGTCGTCAACGACGTCCTCCCGTCCGAGCGGCCCGACCAGCAGCACCAGCGGCGGCGGCGGAGCAGCATCCTGAGCAGGGTGTCCTCGTCGCGGTCCGGGTCTGGGGGCTGGAGGGATGTCGTGGGGCTATTCAAGACCAAGTCTAACAAAATTTGACTTGACATGGCTGGGGACAGGGATGTGGTGTAGGCAAGAAACCTGCCTTGGACATTGTATAATTATAACGGCGTCTTCATTCGGTGCCGAAAACCACCAAAAAAGAAATCCTGTGGTCCTGTGCGACAGTATACAACTTGTATTGTTTTGTAAAATAACACTGCCCAAGTCCGAATACGACGCACTATGCCTGCGTGAACTTCCATAGCTGAACCATACTTCACAAGCCCTGTCCCCCTGACCTTCCAGTGGTCCTAACCTCTCACGAGATCTCGACCTGTACACGAATCGAGCCCCTCTTGGACTGGGGAACGACCACGTCATGTTCGTACTCGACATCCTTGACAGTGGTGTCACGCAGGCGAGCCCGCGGCAGGACGCAGAGGGCCTGGGCAGCCGTGAGGAGGTACAGCTCGCAATAAGCCAGGCTACAGCGGCACCAACACGGGTCAGCCAGACGGCTCACAAAGAACAAAGGGGAACCACTGCGGTGGCAGCTTTTACCCACTCCTTGCCCAGGCAAGCCCTGCTCCCCCTCCCAAACGCAACCAGGTGCCTCTCCAGGGCATAATCCTGCCGCCCGTCCGGGAGCAGCCACCTCTCCGGGACGAAGCTCCAGGGGTCCGGGAACAGGCGCCCGTCGGTGTGCTGGATCATGGAGGTCATGCCGACGGGCGTGCCCCCCGCGATGACCCACTCCACGGCGCCGTCCTCGCTCCTGTAGAGGGGGTCCTCGTCGCGGGCGATACGGGCGGAGGGACTCGTGGACCACGGCCCAGAGGTAGGGTCGCTGCTCGAGGTCCGTCCACTTCAGGCTGAGGGGGTCGGCGCCCCTCAGGGCGTCGCGCAGCCGGGCCGAGGTGGTGGGCTGGTAGAGGAGGTAGAAGGTTATGCAGGCGAGGCATGCCTGTCGGACACCTGGGGCTAGTAGCCAGCCAGATGCCGTTCGGAATGGGGCCCCAGGTGTGCTCACGGCAGTAGTCTCGGTGCCTGCGGTCAGGAGGTTGAAGCCCTTCCCGGAGAGCCGGTAGATTGTCTTCTCCTCGTCGGGCAGCTGGTCGTTGCCCATTAGGTCTGCGAAGGTCCTGCGGTTGTCCTTGTTGTCGACGGCCCTCTAGATGTGCCCGGGAATCACCACCTGCAGCTGGTGCATGAGGCTCCTCATGTCGTCGCCCATGTAGTTGGCAAAGTACGGCGCGACCGCGACGGCAGCCCTCGCCGGCGCGAAGTAGCGCATCATGTACGCGCTGTTGAAGAAGCTCCTGACCCAGGCCCCAAAGTTGGGCGTCCACCCCTCCCTGTTGTCGCGCGTTAACCACCCGCCAAAGGTCCCGAAGCCACACCTTCTGGGTTATTCCAACAGCATGACAGAGATCTCAGCAACAGCGCAAGGAGAAGAACGACAACGCACTGGTCCGTGAACCCCATCGGCCCCCCAAAGGCATACTGCGAGATGGTGTCGGCCGTGAAGCAGTTGAACGCCTCCTTGATGTCAAACGCGGCCCCCGTGGTGCGCAGCAGCTTGTCGCGCTTCCGGCCGCCCGAGGCGTAGACCTCGCCGACGAAGCGTGGGTCGCTTAGAGCTCCTCCGGGTTGATCCTCACTACGGGGCCTGCGCTGGGTGCGTCAGCGGCGGGGGCCCTGCTTGCTTGCTGGAGAGCAGCTGCTGGGGGTTGAGACGGTACCGTATCTCTCGTGCATGCGTTGGATTTCGTGGCCATAGCGGCCAACGAGGATCAAATCGTAATACGCTTCATAGTAGAACCCCACTGCGGCCAACTTAGGCCCGGGGAAGCGATAGAGAGGATGCAGAGGAGATGTTATACAGGGCGAGGGCTACTCGATAAGCAATCCAGATGCCGAGAAGGATACCCACGGTCTTGGCCGAGAGGAGGCCATTGGGCCCAAGCCCGCTGAGGTGAAGAGATTCTGTGCTGGCCATTCTGAAACCAGGTTATCCAGGAGCCGGTTGGTCTCAACTGGAAAAGAGAACTCGGGTGACCAAATATTTCCTAGAGTTGAGAGAAAGACCGCGCAGTACGCCCTTTCTCATGGAGAAATGCCATGACAGAAACAATTTGGTGGCAGATTTGCTTCGAAGGGGCTTCTCGGAGCTCATACCTCCCAGCTACTCCAACGATATTCGGGCCAAGCAGCGGCATACCCATGCATAGGTGCCGGCTATTACGGCCATCGAGGCAGAAGTGATCAGTTGGAAACGCGGCGTGGCTTTGATGGAGATCCTAAGTCTGGGGTCCATGTTCTCTAAAATCTGCACAGTCGTCTGAGGAGTCTTCAGCCCGTAATACCTTGAGTGCCCTCCACTTATTCTCCAAGGTGTCCCAGCAGAGCACAACCGTGCAAAAGCCTCCGTTTTCGAGTTTTCATACGATCATAGATCGGTAATTCTGATCTAAAACATCTCGGGGGTGGGTTGAATGGAATCCTCCGGGACTGTAGTTTTCAATATCTTCTCGTGCCCCACGCTCCAAATAGCGCATAAACACTGGCTGGAATTCCATGGCTTCGATATCCTTTCGTTTAAAATTCGACTGTTATCATGGATTTTTATTCTTCACTCTCATCACTTTCTATTCCTGAATCTTCATGTGGATCGGTCACATGTTTCGAAAGTTCACGGCCACTTATGGATGAAAATGTATTTGGGCAGTTTGTTTCATCGATATTTACCCCAGTATGAGATAAAAGAATGCACACTAAGGCTTAGCCCAGTGTGTACCAAAGGGATAAAACCGCTTCGTTGTTGTGTGGAAGTTGTTTTCTTCGCGTAAGGGGAGTCAACCGATGATAAACTACGTTGTGGGCTGAAAAATGAATCACCCGCATGCTCACTATTGAGAGGCAGCACGGAATTAAGCCCCGAAGTGATATCCAGCCCCGCTGTATCGCCCAACGCATCTATCCATAGGATGGAAGGCCCGTACCCAAAAGGGAGCAAAGAATAATAATGTATTTCAGTTCAATTATAAAGGTTCAATTGTTCATTCAACGCTTGCTCCATTGAGTCACACAGGTCGCGTTTTGACCTGTTCCTTTAGCAGTACTTGATATGGTTGCCTGTCGTAAACTCGCATTGTATTTAGAGTTGTCCTGCTTGTCTAGATTTCAAAGAGAAATCAGCCCTCAGCCGTAGATTAGGGATATTACCTGTACAACACTCAAAAAGCTGCGCCAACTGCGGATTGATAGCTCAACAACGACTCAGCATGGCAGTAAAAGACGAAAAGCCGCCGGAAGGTAAAACCAAGTATAATTCAAGGCAGGCACAGAAGTACAAGAACGTAAATGGGAAATATATCCACGGCGTAACGAAGCTCAATAGAAAAAGAGCCTGCAGGGTGCCCCCCGACCGCGGATGGGAAAGAGCAAAAGTTGGAACTAAGCTTGCTGATAGGCGAAAAGAAATGTAGAGCATGTTATGCGGAAAATGCTTGCGGTTATAGCAAAGACCTATATGGAACGAATGTGGACGTATTTTGGACGCAGGGCTCGGCCGACATGGACTTAGAATTCCCCGTTATACGCAGGATCGAAGATATCGGTATGGCAGACGCAAACAGGCTAAGAATGCCTAGTAGTATCATCAGGAAAGAGCATCATAAGAAATATACCCAGCGCGATCCTGTTACCGGCAGGAAAACAGGAAATACCCCCCGGCCGACTGGCATATCACAGAATTTCTTAGTAACGCTTCAGACAAGCTTCTCCTTGAAGGCCACTGTTAAGTTTTCATGAACTCCAAAGGCTTGCCTCAGCGTCAGCTCGAAGCCGGAGAACGAACAATCCTGGAGCTTCATGAGATGTTAGAGGGCTTAGCGCTTGAGGAGGCAGCCTCTTCTGTGTACTTGGGTATGAATGGTAGCTGCGGGTGGGTGTAAGTCTTCCAAGGTTACGCATGTAGTTCGAGTTAACGATCCTGTCTAGAGCCTCAGGTATTGGACCTTGGTACCGCTCCGCCAGAGATGCATATATTGAATATACCTAGGGGAGCCGTGTCTGCGTTTGGCACTGTCTCCATTTCAAATTTACATGCTTTCCAAACAAATAAATCGGTCACACAAATGAAGCCGGACATCAAATTACCCAGCTGCCTGGGTCTATGGAATGAAAGTACCTCGGTATTTCGCTAAAATACAACAATCATTACATCTACAGAAACTTAAGTACACCCATTAACTAGCTACTTTATAGATTCTAAAGTTTCAATAGAGGTAAAGCCGATGGTCTAGTCTCAGGCCTTATTGGGTCGCCATTGAGTTGATGATTAGACAGTTACACCGTGACCAGGCAGTATTCCTGTCTCTCAACTAGGTACGTAACGGCTCCCCACCCAGCCTGTTCAAGTCTTGCGCACTATATGCATCATAGAATCCCAATAAGTATTGTATTGGTGTTGAGATACATAGGTGCCTAAGATACTTAACAAAGCGGAGATATCACGAAGGAGTAAGTAACGCAGAATTGTATTCGTAACGAACTAAACTGAATCCTTATTCAACAAACTTCCCATTATTTGGTAAACAGGGACGGGATCGACACAACCTAGATATCAGAGTTCCAAAACCACCACCGTGTCTTAGTCACATTATAATTCTTGGTCATTTAAGCGTCGTTCCCACCCATCCCAGACTTTACATCAGTTCAGTTGTTACGGCAAGCGAGGTAGCCTTGTGTCGCAGCAAGAGAGCTGTAAAAGTTAGAGCCAGCCTATGAACTATGATCTGAATTGAGCGTTACATCCAGGACCATACATACCATGCATTGGTGCAATCGCTGGCAGAGGTGTCACCGCAGGCTTCCAGGCAGTCCACCTGAACAGCGGCCACATCCCGGTAGCAGCTAAACAGGCTGCGATTAGCAAGTTGGACTGGGGTGGCAATGGCAGCCGCGGCAAGAGACATCAAGATCGAAAGCTCGAAGAACTGCATCTCGAAGATAAGTAGGTAGTTCTGAATGGTTGTTCCTGGATGACTGGACTGTGCTAGACCGATGGTTCTGTAGGGAGATGAGTGTTTGGATGGCGATGAGAACACAATGATTTTGCTCAAAGCCAGCATACTCCTCCCATACTTATTATATCCAATCCGGGACAGCGGACCTGTCCACCGTTCGCCTTCCTCACGGAACGACTAGAGCATTAGTTACGGGCGTGATGCTGTTATCCCCAGCCTCGCATCGCCTCTTCAACACTCGCCACAAAGTCAGCCCATGTCAGCCAAGATGTCAGCAGGGTGGTCAGCCTGCCTGGCAGCATGAATGCGAGAACATGGGCTCGCCAGCCGCAGAAAATGTCCCCTCCGCATCTGAAGAGGCCACACAGCGGAAGGGTGCTCACTCATTTATCAAAAGGAGTATTTGATGACCGCAATAGCTATAACCGTCATCTCCAACCCATACATGGCCAGTTAGTCACGTTGCAGTTGTGTTCTCCAAGTATGCTGTAGCAGGCAGCTATTACCAGTGCGAGGCGGTGCCTGGATAAATAGATAGGCCCATCCTCAATGACAGGCCGCCCAGGTGTCCCCGTCTCTGAGCAGCCCCCAATCCATCCCACACCGGTCAATTATCTCGTCCACTCCACTCGCGACGGTGTTCACCAGGAATGCAGTATTGCCGGCTTCACAAGTTCACGGACCTTAGCGTATAGAGGTCAGAGCTGTATCGTCGACCATTTAGTTGACGCTTCATTTTCTTAGCCACAAATGACCGCTGCCGCGCCTTTGAACAGTCCGCCTTTCAATGGCTGGGAATTTTACTCGCCCGGAATTTCCAGTCCCGCTGGGTATACTAGTGCTCGTTCTGCTACATAAGGATCTAGTACCGGCTGGGAGGTGCAATTCGCGATGGATGAGAGGGAAACGGAAGTTGGTTGCTGTCCGACGTATGTCCCGGTCTTGAGCTTCCAATTTGTGCCCAGGGTGGCGTTCGTGGTGCACCCCAACAATTAACTGAACATATATAGCAATTTTGGTTGTACAACTAAGCCGAATGGCCAGACATGTATTCAAACCGTCCCGAAAGCATTTTTGACGGCTCATTGTGGTGCTAAAGGTAGCTTCCTCTCTATAGGCTACGCGGCATTTCCGCTCGTATCTACGATTCCTAGTGCGGGAGACTTGGTAACATCCTCTGTGGTAAGCCTCAGTGTTATGGCACTAATGGTGCGGATTAATTGGAGGAGCGAAGATTTGGCCACAGCCTCTCAATCGCTCTCTTCCTCCACGCCTTCTGGTCCCAGCACGAACACAAGCGGCCCTAGCTCAACTTTTACTCAACCGGTGGTATCTTCTGCAACTTCCGACGTAAGGCCGAATTCAGCCGCAGACAATTCCATCTCGGTCGGAGTCTTATTTGGTAACATTGTTGGTTGAGTAATATGTTTTTTGCTATTGCAGCGGCAGTCCTTCTCTTTATAAAGCGACGGGAAAAACCGGCCAACATCGGCCGGGATGTGATGAACGCGGCTATGATTGACAGGAAACATGACGCCCACGACGGTGTTTCTGAGATACCATCGGTCCAGCACTATCTTGAGCTCCGAGAACTTCCAATTCCTAGTGAGCTATCCCGTTATCAGAGTCCTATTGAGGTGCTAGCTTCAGCAAATACGCCGCATGCAGTACAACACAGTCCCTGGATGGTTGGAGGCGGTCAGCCGTGGTGGGAAGAATATTCGTGTACCATAAAACATATTACGGTGTTCTGCTCTACGATAAAGACCTTGACCAGGGGAGGGGGAGCTGGAGGAATAAAAAGAAGCTATTAGTTTAACCAGTCAAAAAGTATACCTAAGTAGTTATATATCATGCCTGGCCCCCATCCCTACGAATCCCTACTACTATTACCCATACTCATTAATACTTAATTACAGAATGCTATGGTAAATCATCTCTACTGTCTTAATACTTGGACTCTTGAGTAGTTAGTATGGTCTGATGGTATCAAAATTCCCTTTTTTGTTTTGGAAGGCCATCTTGAGCAGGACGCTTGTGAGCATCAATACTTATGGGACCTCTAGAGTGAGTTGCCCCTACACGGTCGTAAAGGTAGGCGGAGGTGGGGTCACCAAACTCTCAGTTTGAAACTTCTTCTGATGCGTTATACTTCGAACAAACCAGTGTTTCAAGCTTGGAGAGATTGTCTGGTTCCTTTGGATGAGGATTTGCATGGGTTATGGAAGATGTTGCAAAATTCATTATAAACATGCTCAAAGTAGAGAATTGCGTATACAAAGTCAGAGCTTACCCGTTCTCGACATTCTGGTTCTAATTTGCTGAAGAGACGACGTCTCCATCTCATTGCCGTCTTGGCCCAGTGAGTGATCTTTAACTCAAACGTCGAAGATGACCGCTGTTGACAACTTTGTTTCAAATGATTATATCGTTTTGTCACAGCGGGCAGCCCGAAGTTTCTTTCCTTTCAGAAAAATATATCGTTTCGTGCCTCGTGCATTCCCCAAATTTAGAGGTAGTCCTCGGCGTTGCGAGTCTCGCTCCCATAACGTAAGAAGATCGCGTTTCAGTATGTACTAGAGGTCACTCGCCTCCTAGAGTACTAGAAGCATGCCTCAGATGAAAGATAGAGCAGCCAAATGAACTGATTGTCTTACATAAAGAGGTAACAGGTATATGGGTTTGGTACGCCAAGGGTGTAAATACCTTTTCCCGGAAGGATCACGCTGTAAATTGGAGATCAGTTTCCTAATGCGACTCAGGGGCAAAAAAAGTACCACTTGCTAATATCCTCACTAGAGTTGTCCTCAAGCTTAAAGCGGGTGTAGTCGTCCCCCTGAACATCGATCATGGTGTCATCAGCCAAGGCACAATGTGCCATCATGGCTGTAACAGTTGCAATTGTAATGGTGATGCTCTTCATAAATATTAAGTGTATTGGGATGTTGTGTAGACTTGGAGGCAGGCTTGCGGAAAATATACCAATGGCACAAGCTTTTGTCGAGGTTTCCCCAGTCAAAGACAGGCTATTGTAAGGTGGGCATTGCGGTCTGACTTGCTATTGTCTGTCTACTCAGATGTTGTTGCTTTACCAGCAATGGCTCATGATATCTACCGCCTTTGTCTAGGTATCAATAGCTGAAGTGAGCAGTCATTCAAGAGAAAAGATACAATAGTCTTTTGTCCCATACCCCTCAACAAAGACTTCCGGCACATGAGCCTTCCCCGTCCTGCCGGCAGCGGTTTTGTTGGTCCGGGAATACCAGATTCATACAGTAGGGATTCATTTCCTACCATCTTCCGTCCCACACGGCATGGTCGCCCCCGAATGCGGAGCATGCCGTGGCACGTCACTCGAGGCAGGGCTAGGCCCAGGCAGGGCTAGGCCCAAGCAGAGAGCACCGACGCAGCTGAGCTTGCGGGGGCGGCCATGAAAGCCGAGCACACTGTGATTGAGAAATGGCCGTTCAGACTCAAGTTGAGGCCTGGACTGCGTGGTGCTCAAGAGGAGTTTGACCGTCTTTTCAGGGGGGGAGTCTCGAGCAAGGAGTGTGACCTGGAATGGAAGAGAAGCTAGGTAGAAAGCCCAGGAGACCGTCTCTAGGTCGGAACCCCAGCTGAGAAAATGCTTGCAGATAGCCTGTGTCATATGAAATCCAAGTCTTCTCATTGCCCTGCCAGCCAGCGTGTGTTACTGCGCGGACCCCGTTCCCCCTGGCTCCCATAGCTCCATTATTAGCAGCCCAACATATGCGGATAACCATGATCAGTCATTTCCGCAATGATTTCGGCATCAGTAACAAGCTCGAGACATTTTTGAACCGCACTGACTTCGTATTAACAAATCTCTGCGGGTGGCGCTGTGTGGTGCTCTCAGCCAATGCGGGAAAGCCTGAGTGGCGTGTGGTTATTCTGATTTGCAAGCGAGAGTGCCAAAAACGCGCTAGTGACGCGCACATGTTGACACACACCCGTTCCCCATACAAATCGGCATCCCTTTGGCATTAACGCATATAACGTTGTTGTTGTCGCACGTTTGCAACTATCACCACTCGGAATCGTGGTGTTTCTCGTGGCGTATATGGCGGTTACTCCTGAACGTTAATTATCACCCTGTGACCTACCGTTGGGGTTAATTGAGGTTGCTAATGCTCTGCTAGAGATGCATGTAGGTTGGTCCGGTGCCCTTTTTGCGTAATATATTGCTATAGCTGATGATATTCTAAATAGGGTCTTCGAGTATTGCCCCTGAGCTGAGGTTGATTTTGCGTACTGATTTGCAGCCCTTGACTATAAGTTCTTGCTGATTGTGCTCCTGGCTGAAATAATGAATTGCCTTTGATAATAGTTTAGTTAA
>NQMI01000038.1:103331-164160 GCA_002270565.1 Stenocarpella maydis
GGGGGGGATGCTAAGGCTGGTTTTCCTCTGGATTCTGAAATATGCTGGTTCCCCTAGACCCTGGAATATACCCCTCTCTGGACCATTGTAAAGAATAAGCAATGGTCCGCCTGAAATAACCAAAATCACTTTCCTCCTCTGATTAGATAAGCTACCTGAATTTAGCTTTGTTGGACCCTTTGTAGCTCTTGATTCCTGGCCCGCTTATCCCTACTCTCGTTCTGCTGTAGTATGTTTGGTCTGCGATCCTTCTCCTCTTGCTTAGCCGCCTTTTTGTGAGCTCAGGATTGATGGCTGTTATTGATTGCTGGCATGGGAACCTAGTAATTTGCTTCCTTAGTTCCCACCTACTTGCTTGCATTCCGGTTGTGCTCCTGAATTGTTATGATTTTTATTGCGGCGGGTGATGGGCGATGTGGTGGCGGTGTAGCCGGAATAGAGGATAGAGATGATGATGAAGACCTTGAGATACCTGATTGCTTAGGGGTTATCCCACTTATATTTATATTTCCTCCTGGGGATATATTCCTGATGCTTGCTTCTAATATCTGCTGCGAGAGAAGTTTAATAGGGTTACCCTGCGGCGTTCCGGCCCTGCTCTGATTAGGTGTCTGTGGAGCAGTTCTTGCTTTACTTGGTGTCCCAAGACCATCTTCTCCGTATGTTTATGCCCCATCTGCCTGAGGCAGAGGCTCAGGTGTCTTGGATGGGTCCTTGTGAAGTCTAAGCCTAGATATCGTGATTAGATCCTTTACGGCTGCACTAGGTGTCTTAGATGTTAGGATAGGTGGCCGGTTCTTCGAGCTGTTAGGGGCAATAGGAGTTTTGCTTGACCTGGAAGTCCGGATGTTAGTAGGCCTTGAAAGATTAGCCTTGTTAAATCTTGCTGTAAGGAAGCCCAGCAGATTTTATCCTGGTTCTAATCCTATACCGGGTGTGGTGTAATACTTGGTCTCTCCCTTATTTATCCCTAAGATATCGGCTTAAGAGTATATAACATTCTTTCCTGCTATAAGCCTCTTATACTTGTTATAGCTGATAACTAGAGTATTCTGGATGCCCCTAATTGGATGCCTGGATCTATTGATTTCTAATTGAATAGTAAAACCCTAGATAAGAGCTAAGGCTTTCTTAGTGGGCAAGCTAGGAGGGGCGGATTTAAGCAGCCTGGTCTTGATCCAGTCTCTGAACTCCCAGCTATTTTTTTCATGATTTTCTCAGAAGAAAAAGGCAATATAGGTGGCCACAAGGAGTCCATAGGCAGTTAATCCTAGCTGCAGCGTGACCTTTATTTGGACCATTATGTATGCCTATTTTGAGAATCCTTCAGGTAGCCCAAGGGTAAGGAAGTATGCAATGCAGTCCCTTATACGGGGGTATATCTTATTATGAGTTCTCCGATTAGGATGAGTGTTGATTATATCGAGTTGTTTGGTATCCCTGTTAAAGATGCTCAATACCTAATGGCCTGGGGTATGCATGACTTGGATAATGAACTTCTGGCTGTCCTTTAGTGAGTGGTATCTTTATGATTTGGGGGGTTCTCTATTGATATTATAGGTTATGGGCACTATAAAGACTAGGTTGCTGAAATCAATCAGCTGCCAATTGATAAGCCCTAGAATATAATCAGTATGCAGGCATGCCTCTTAAGCTAGGAGACCTTCTGCATCATAAAGGGTCATGAGGAAGTCGCCATAGTAAGTGCTAAACAGGTTCTTCTGCCCAGGGGGGTCTCTGAACTAAGGATAAAGATTAATGCCCTCAAAATATATATCTACTACCCGCTGCGTATAATCACTATGCCCCCATTTTTAGTTCTGAAAGAATAGCGGTTATATTGAAAGGTCTGATATATTAAAAGCTTGGAAGAGTGCTAACCCATTATTAAGGATTCTAGTTTTAAATAGGTCTTTTATTAGGTCTGCACTAACTCCGTAATCCCAATTTCCTTAATTACAGATATCGCATAGGTTGGGAAATCTTAGCTGCTATATAAGGTTGATATCATTAAAATTTATAATAAAGGGCAATACTGAAAGTTATACTTTAAGGCCAACCTAATCAGAAGGGTCTAGGTACTTAATAGTAGGCATGGGGGCATTGGGATTATTCATAGGGCTGACTTGGCCTTTTGGACTATTAATGGCTATAAACTAGATCAACGGGGATCCCTTCTTTTTTCCCTTACCTTTCTTTATCATTTGCTAGCTTAAGGAAGATATCTTTCTAATTAGTTGGACTAGGGGAAAAGGGTGCTAAGGCAAGGAGAAATTAGGTAATAGAGGGGAGGTAATGAGTTTTAAGGGTAGAGGTTAATGGTTGCAGCAGCTTTTAAGTCTTAATAATGCAAGTTATGCTGTGCTAATTAGAGATCAGCTAAGGTATAGTGGTTATAGAAGAAGTAGTCAGGTTGGAGGTTATAGTAGAAAGGTGGGCTTTTATTAGAAGGGGAGCCTTAAGATGGGTAAATTACTTGAGCTAGTAAATTACTTAACTTCCTTCCTTTTTCTATTAAGTAGCAACCTTTGCTGCTTGAAATGCTTCTGATAAGAGCTCCCCTCTCTAACTTTTTGTATTTAAAGTTGCTTTTCCCCTACTGATCCTTTTCTTTAACTTCCTCCCAATAGTATTATTAACTATTAATTATTAATCTTAATATTAAATTATTAAGCCTCTTTAATTAGATAAGCTTCACTATTACTATATTCTCTCCTCCTTAATCAAGCTAAAAAAAGAAAGGAAAGGGTAAGAAGCAATTACCTCTTATTATTAGGGTCTTTAAAATATATAATCCTCCTCCTATCTATAAAGAGGGCATCTGCACCTGCTTCCAGCTAAATGCAATCCTTTTATAAAACTAGGTTCATGAATTACTGCTTTATAAGGCCTTTATAACGAATATTAAAATATATAACCTTAAGGGTATAGGCAAGGGTCTTTATATCCTATAGACCCTCTCCTTAATATGTAAATCTGAGCTGCTTAAACTATTCTTTCCTTTCCTAAAAGCCCTAGAGGCTTATAAGTACCTATAGTCTTGCTTTAGCACTCTAATTAAAGGAGGTCCAAATGACATTTTCATTAAGTATATAAATGGTGGCCCTTATGAGAAGTATATATCTTAACTATGCTAGGGGAATAACCTTCATTAGGGCCCGGCTCTTCTTATTGCCTTCTTTGGTTATTATAATGTGAACCCGCGCGACTGTTGCATGTAGCGGATGGGGGCTAATTGTAACTGAATAACTCTCTGAGGCATTATCCCCATTATAATCCCTTTCTTTAAGCGCTAATTGCTCTAAGGATTTTAAGATGATACTTGTGCTGATTATGTTTACTATATTAAGGGTCACCTTTATGATTTTAAGATGCTAAAGATTTCTAAGGGTAGTTATAACTGTATTACTAATGTATATCCTAATCTAATTAATAAGCCTCTAAATATACCTCCTTTAGAACTCTTGCTGGGCAAGTATACTGAGGCAGCTACTAAGATAGGATATAAGGAAACTTATACGGATGCTATAGGCAAGATTACTAGATATATGCCTAGGAAGTTCAAGTATAAGCCTATAGATCTCTAGTTATAGTTATAAGGTAATTGGAAGGATTAGGCAAGATAGGGGTAGATCTAGTTTTTTCAGGTTGCTAATACTTCTTTTAGTAGTAAATTAAGAACTAATGATTTTTATCTTGCATATAGTCCTAAGAGAAGTATACTTATCTAATCAAAGATATAATATTATTGTTAAACGGAACCGCTCAGCAAGGAGTTACCCTAGACTTGCGAGTCAGGCGATTTTCGCTAAGTACGCCCAGTGCGTGCGTAACGCAAGATGAGTTTGGTGGCCGTGAGTCGATTATTTTGGCCTGCATTTGCACCTTAATTTAGACCTCTGCATTACCCTTATTTCTTACCCAAAAGTATATAACTTAGTGCATTGGATAGCTTGATTTCTGAAGTTTATATGTACTTAATTTGGGCATTGCTAGGGCTATGGTTGGCTAGTTGCTTGGAACCAAAGATGGTGTGTTGGAAGGGCGAATTTTCCGGCATTTGCAAATTTGCACCAGAGCCTACCGCAGCGTGCCCAGGGGTGAGATGATGTCGGAGGGTATATAAGGAGGGCTTACAGAAGCCCAACTTAATTCAATATAAAGTTGTCCAGACTATTGTTAATCGTCCCAATTCGCCTCAGAGCACCATACTGCGACCCTGCCGAAATACACACACGCTGAACTGAATGCTATTTTATAGCACAAATTCATCAGAAGTCATCATCTATATGCTATTAGTCTTCTTTATACTAATAGTAATAATGAATATACTTCTTTAGATTACTATAGAATGCCTTAATAGGGTTGGGATCCGGGGAATATGGAGGGAGATATATAAGCTAAACCCCCGCCTTATTATATACGTGCTAGAGGTTATTATAATAGTGGAAGCTTGCGTTATCCATTACTACTACTAAGTTTGGCCCTAGGAATAGTATTATTTTAGGAATAACCTTAACCTCCATAAAGGCAATAAAGCCTTCCCTATTAATATAGCCCTAATATACTGATAGACTTAGAATACCCTTAATTATAAGGGCTGGAAGCACTTAAAATCAAGTACTATAATTTATACCTCCTTTAGGTATTAGCTTCTTTAGCTGAATTCCCTTTAGTGCCTATATAGTATATTATAGCCCATCTCTCTTATTAATACTAGACTTATTAATAAAGATAAGTTAATTAGCCTAATATTCTTATATATTAATAATCCAGGCGGCTTAAATCTTATAATTGCGTTTTATAGTAATAAAGGAGCGTGATTTCTTTATCTACTTAACTCTCTTAAGTGCCTAACTAATAGTGCTTATAGAGATAAATAAATTAAAGGTTTTAATTAATCACTATTACATCTCATCTTAATAGAGGTTTTTCTTCTTGGAAAGGTGGTTAAGGAGGGTCTGGGCAATGAGAAGATGTATTAGAATGCATAGATGCCTGGGACTTAAATTATAAACATTATAATGAAAGTCACTTAGCCATATACTATTATAGGCTAATAGTAAGGTACCCAGCATAAATATATTACTAGATATTCAATTCATCCTTCTTAGCTTATATATCTAGCGCTCAAAATACTTTATTATCTTTATAATAGTCGCATTATTGGCTAGATTAATATCTAAAAGCCCCTTAATTATTGTGAGCTCTAGCAGGGTAAGGCAGCACTATATAGTTGCAAAAATACCATATATTAAATCGTGAGAGTTGATTTGTATGGGGTCAATAGCCTTATGGCGTGCTAAGGCGTGGTGGGTTAAGTAATGGGCGTTAATAGTTGAATGCTGAAGGGATGCTGATTTGTATGGGGAATGGGTGTGTGTTAACATGTGCGCGTTACTAGCGCGTTTTTGGCACTCTCGCTTGCAAATCAGAATATACTTGAGCGACCCCGTCTCATGAGGCCACCCGCACAGTCTACTTGAGCATCACACTCGTAACGGAATGCCTGCGTGTAACCAATCGAAACCCACTCTGGGTACGAACAGCGGGCAAGAATCCAAGGACAGACTGACTGTACACAGTACCGGGGTATCTCCCAAACGCAGCACCCAGGCACCTACACACACACATGGACAACAGGAAATCAGTCCTTCACAGTGTATGGTTGGGTTGGGGTAACAAATCAGCCGGTGGGCTTCCAAGGATCCCACAGTCTCGGTCAGGGTCGTGCCGTCGACAAACTCAATTCGCCCGAGAAATGCTTGCTGAACGGACAGGCCAAGACCGGGAGTGTTTCTGGCCTCCTCGGCGCTGGTATTTGCCTTCTTCCAACCGCTCAAATCCAGATTCTGGCTGTCACTCTTCTTCTGAATTGTCACTCCGCTGCACTGGTCTCGTGGCCCTACTTAGAGTGTTCCCAACGCCTTCTTCCAGCTCCCGTGTTATCTTCGTTCTCTTTATCCTTTGCGCGAAATGAGTCGAAACCTCCAGTGATAGTCTGTAAAAGATTGCTCTCATCCTGGGGGAGGCCTCAGTAGTGAGTTACCATGGCTGATCATCTCGTCGCCGTCAAATTCTTTGGGCAAGGATGTGGCTCGAGCAGCTACCCACCAAGTACAAAAGACTTCTTGAAGCAGCTTTCAAATATTAATTCAACTGTAACAGTATACCTACTAGAAACATCGACTGTTGAATCCATACCAAAAAATTCGAATCAATCCCACAAGATCGCGTACTCCAACGCTATGAAATGTCTCCAACAAGAAATGCCCCATATCCGTCCGTGACCCTTTACCAACAATGCAATGTGAAGATCCCCGCTTTCCCAACGATGCAGACGGTCGCCAAGGTCTTGTTCGGAAACACGTTTTTCCAGCTCGAAAGCATCCAAGGAATTCAAACCGTACTCCGCCCGCCGGGCCGTTCCCGCCAACCACCAAAGCCCCACTACTTGGCAGAACTACTAATAGTCTTGAGATAATTAAGCAGGAACTTCTCGTTCTCGGGCGAGATTGGCGCCTGCTGGCTGCCGCGACGCGACAGCGACGCAGAGCCTGAGGTCTCGTCCTGGCCCTGGGATGTTCCTGGAGGGGCAAGGCTCGAGCCTGGGTGGGGTAGCTGGGCCGCGAGCCTTCCCATGCTGAACAAGGCGGGCTCCTTACCATTGCTCGCTGGGACCGCGGGATATGGATTCGGTGGCGGTGCCTGTGCGACTGGTGGTGTTGGCGATGGCTTGTTGAACAAAGACATTAATTTTTGCAGCTGTTGAGGATCCGCCGCCTGATGCTGCTGAATGATATTTGGGAAGCCTTCTGCTGTGGGCTGCCCACGCTGAGACGTGCTGCCGTAAGGCAAGCTAGCCATGGAGGAGCTGTGAGCAACACGACCGATATTCTCGATAGCTTGGGACACAGGGACCGGCTGCGGTGGCGGTTGTGGGCTCCTCTGTTCAACTTGTCCAGAACGGGCCGCAACATACTGAGCCCCGAAGGGCGCGCCGTAAGGGAGCCCTAAATGTGCCTGGGTTGACCCATTATTCGTTTGTGTGGCTGGTGAGCCCGCACCGAAGAGGGAAGGATGCTGTTGCTGGGGTCTTGGAGAGCCATTCTCCTTGAGGTTCAGTTGAGCCCCCTGACCCCTAGGAGAGGAAGCTGCAGCTTGTTTGAATATGCCCAGCAGTGCATTTCTCTGGCTTTCTGGCACATTTGACGGCCTTAGAGCTGCCTGAGCGGCTGCAATTTGAGGGCTTCCATTTGCCATAATCTGCATGTGTTGGGTACTATGCTGTGCCGGAGGGTACGTTGACGCCAAGGACGCCAAGTTCTGCGAGGTCAGCTGCTGCTTTTGCCTTTGGCCTCCTTCCACATGTTGTTGCGGGGGCGAAATCTGCTGCGCAGCCGGCTGCGCAGGCTGCTGTGTCGGAGTAGTGTCTTTCTTGAAAGCGTCTAGCAGAGCTTGACGCGTGTTGTCCAGAGGGCCTGGTGGCGGGCGGGAGTTGGACACGCCCTTCTGTGGCAAAGCCATGCCTGCGGCGAACTGTGGCCACGTGTTGGCTTGCTGATACATCTGGCCCGTCCTATTCTCAGAGGTCGGGTTTGGGCCTAGAGAATTTGCCAGGAGATGGTTGGCTTGACGAGGCAAAGGCTGAGGGTGCACCAGGCCTGGCTGCTGATTGACGCTGCTCGAAAGACCTTGCGCCTGAGGTTGCTGGTATGCCGCCACCTGCCCTTGCTGTAGCACGGGCCTTGTGGAGGCGCCTGCAGCTCCGAGGACAGACAGGAGTTGATTGCTCATGTCTGGCTGAGATGCAAACTGAGGAGGCGCTGGATGGTACTGTGGTGGTCGATGCGAAGAGTGGTTGTGGTGGGGGTTTCGAGGAACAGGAGCGACGTTCTGCACATGATCCATGGGCGTGTGAGGTACGTGAACACCAGACTGGCCTCTTTCAGCCTGGGTGTTGCCCGGCGCGTCCCTTGGCCGTTGCAGCATTGCCAGAATAGCCTGGCCCCGATCCTGGGTAATATCTGGGGGCTGGGGGACCTGCGTCTGTGGCTGAATCTTCAGCAGTCTTTGAAGCTCTCGAGTAGCAGCCTCATGTGCGTGGTCTTTGGCATCTGACGGCGGCGGCAGATCTGCCCTCGTTTCAGTAGCCGCCCCCTCCTCCTCGGTCATGATCTCATCGATCTCAGCTTGGAGAGCCGGGCCGGTCCGGCGACTGTTTCTGATCTTGTCCTTCTTCTTCAATTCCTGCTTGATCCACCTGTTCAAAGGCTCCATGAAAGGTGCCACCATGTAGAACTTGGAGGCATTTGGGCCATTGGTGTTATCTTGGGCCTGCTTCTTCTTGACGCGCCCGGGAAGATCAACCAGCTTATACCATTGGATCTTGGAGATCTCTTTCCTTGTTCTGGGTTCGAAGTAGGTGTCCATGGGGACGTTTGGGATGACATAGAGACGGAGATGCTGATCCCTGATTGTTTGCTCGAAATACTTGACTTTCCGGTTATGCGGTATCAAACCAGCCTCCTCCACGTTGAAGCCGGTCTCCTCGTAGACCTCACGTATTGCACAATTGAGATCATCCTCCTCCTGGTTGATCTTGCCACGGGGAAAGCTCCAGTTGGCGCTCGACTTCCAACCCTTGACAAGTACGGCCGAGTCCATGGCCTCGTTCAGCATGATCAGGCCGCGTACCGGGATACGTTTCTTGTAGGCGACCCAGTTGTCGTATGCCTTTTCGAGGATGTCGAGTGAAGCTATGGAGGTGACGGGACAATGTTGAAGGATGCGCAAACTGAAATCGCGTATTCTGAGGTTTGGTAAGGTGGTGGGGTTCAAGGGGCGGATGAAGTCTTCGTAGAACCATTGTGCTTCTTCAAGATGCATGCCGATTCTGCTGAACTCCTGCAGCTCCTCCTTGGGGAGATTATTCAGGAAGCGGGCACAAAGCTCGTCCAGCCCTTAACACAAGCCATGTCAGTCAGCAGTCTGCCCGCGGTAGATGGCCTGGTGTGCCGGGGTAGCGTATCATGACAGCGAGAGGGCTTACAGTCTTCTAAGGTCGTGCGTGATGCGTCCATTATGGCGGCTAGGCTTTTTGATCATGTCTACCAGCGCTGCAAGAGTAATGGAGGTCGGTGATGTCAATGTAGTGCGGTGCGGTGCGGTGCAGAGGAAGCTACAGCACCAAGGGGACCGCACGACGACGTCGTCGTTGTTGTTGTTGTTGTGGTCAGGCCGATGTGGGGCGCTTTTGGATTTGGGCCGAGCAGGTCAATAACTGGGACCGGGTTTGTTCCGCTATGATGGCGCTTCGGTGTACACTACCTAGGTACAGAGGGTAGTGGAATGTTCGATGGTTGGGGAAACACGTAGGCAGAACGGATAGGTAGCATTGATTGATTGAGTGGTTCGCTGATCCATTCGTGCCCATCAGGCAAACAAAGCTTCTGGCATGTCCGTCCAGGCAATGCGAGGTGAGGTGGCTGGGCTGCCAGCGAGTCACCCGTCAGAGGCGGCCACCTGCACTACACTAAAAGCTTCAGCTTCACACCCCGGCAGCCTGGCAGCCTGGCAGCCCGGTGGTTCAGAGGCTCCCTCCCAAAGCACAGACGGCAGCTGTGGCTGGGGTAATTGATGGACTGCCGCCAATAATAGGAGGAACCTTGTCTAAAATGTGGCTGTGTCTTCGATTTCTCAGTACATACCTCTATAGGTATGCACAATAACTTGGGTACTAACCAGAAGCTGCTTTCGACAGTCTCGCTCATGAGGAGCTGCAGCCACAATTGTGACCCGGCCCAGTCCGCCATTCCATTCGTTGTATCCAGATTGTCATGTGTATTGTACTGCACACCTAGTCTACCGACTATACTAACAGTAGCCAGGTTTTGGGAGTTGGGTCTAGAAGCCCTTGACGTAATGCAGTCCAGGAGCTTGGGTTTCATGGGTTAGGCTGGTCGCAAATCCGGTATTGCGGTAGCCCGTGGCCACTGGCCAGCCATTGACTGGCGGTGCAACACGCATCGCATCGCATTGCATTGTACACACTTCGTCTGCTGCCCTGCACTGCGTTGACTCGCCGTTGATCTCTAGCATCAGCAGTCGGCGCCCTCCTTTGCCAATACAACATCAAACGGTCATAAACAGGCCCTTCGCTCCCACCCTCCCACGCTTCTGTCCTCTTGGACCAACACCAGCTTTCTGAATATCTTGTTCCGTGTTCCAAGTCTGTGTTGCCCCAGGCCTGACTGCCCTCCGACCCCCTTGCTTCGCCGCCAAGGCCTGTCATTCTGATACTCTTCAGCCATTCTCACCGACCCGCAGACCAGCCAACTATTCGGCCTTCACGTTTCACCCCCAAGGCTCTGTCAGCACACAGGGCATCCATTTCATTAAAGTCAGGCACTGGAAAGATACGGCTGAAGTTTTCTCTCTCTCTCTCTTTGCCTCTAACCTCTCATTCTTGGTAAAACTCACTCCCCATACTCACCTCGCCATCACTGCAACCCATCTTTCACCGGTGTGAAACCTTCAACATGACTTCCAAACTTGCCAGTAGTAAGTGAGACAGATCCAAACAGCTATTTGCGCCAGTGCCGTCCCGCTTGAAAAAAGGGGGGGAACATATTTTGCAACTCCGCGCATATAGCCAGTGACTTACTTACATTGCGCATGCAGTGGCTGCCAAAAAGGCTCTAGGTGACTTCGCAAAAAACTTCGACTCTGAGGCAAGACTGTGATCACTCCTTGTAGTTGTGACCTCATATCTGACACAGCACATAGGATCCCTTCTACTATACTGAGCCCCACCCGACTCATGGCGGCGACACGTCCGAAAAGAAGAAGAAGAAGGACCGCAGAAAGTTCAAGAATTACAAGAATGGCATCATGGGGGGCAAGATGTACCAGGCGCCTGGGGTCTCGGAACATGACAATAAGATCCTCGCCAGTGTGCGCAGGCGTTCATGGCATCTGGATATGAGCCTCTTTCACTGGTGTGGCTTCAGGTTCGGATGGTCCGTCATCATCGGCCTCGTCCCAGTGTGAGCCCCCCTTTCCCCACCTCCTGAGGCCCATAATTGGGCGTCTACGGAGTGTTCAATGCAATGCTAACCGCGATGTGCAGACTTGGCGATATCATCGACTGCCTCCTGGCTTTGTGGATCATTCGCAAGGCGGGCAAGATTGAGGGCGGGCTTCCACCGAGCCTCCAGAGCAGGATGTACCTAAACGTGGCGGCCGATTTTGCGATTGGTTTGGTACCTCTACTCGGAGACGTTGCCGACGCAGTCTACAAGGCAAACTCGCGGAATACATGGCTGCTGGAGGACTACCTTGTGAAGAAGGCCGCAGCAAAACAGCACCCGGAACAACTGCGAGACACGGACGAGCCGGAACTGGGACTGGGCGCGCCGCGACCTCCTCAGCCAACGCAAAAGATGAAGGGAACTCCGGCGGTGCAGCCGCCAAAGCAAGCAAAGAATGGGAACGGGACTAGGCGTTGATACGGGCACCAACTGGGCACGTGGCAAAAGACCAAAACGCAGTGGAGATGTGGTCATCTGAGCGACATCGCAGCGACACAAAGCCGGGTGGGTACTGTACTTGGAGGCGCGTTTCTGAGACGCGTCTCTTATAAAGCATGACTTGAATTGGCTTCAGTACCGGAGTGGACGGGCGTGTGGCGTCGGAATACTGTACGGAGACACGGTACGGGCGCGGAGGGATTGGAGATTATGCAGAATTGCGTTCGGTAATGGATATTGGTTCTGGTCAAACTTGTCATAATGAATCTACTTCGCAGCGTGTTCCGAATTTTTAATTTTTGGGGTTTTCTTTTCTTCTTTTTGGTATCTAGATTGGCAGAGAGCGATCAAATAAGTACTACTGAGCAAGAGAATTGCTGGCACGGTCTTCTTTCACACCATGGTCAATAAGACGGACGTACAGTAGGTCGGCGTGGTGTGTTGTAGCAGGTCGGAGGACAGGCCAGACCTTGCAAACGTGTGATGATCTATGGTGTGTGGGTGGTGATGTCAGGGAGACGGAGCGGGATCAAAGGATCTGATAAGGCCTTTGACCATTCTGACAGGGACTGGGCCCTTTTTTGTTTGCCCGAGAAGCAGGTGGATAACAAAACCACGCCTGGGCGGACCCAGTGCACAGCTGAGCCAAGGAAAGGGAAAGGAACCAGCCATCTGATGACCCGGGCCAATGCGACAAAAAGTGGGTGGATGGTGGTGCCCTGACTGCGTAGTGTGTCTTAAGATGTGCCGCATTTGTTGCATGTCTGGCAAGGAAGCCTGTCGACGCGCTTTTGACCCAGCTCCCAAAAACCCAGACGCGTCTGTGAGACCCACACGGTCTAGCGCTGCCTTTCCTTCACTTTAAAGACCCTCTTGCTTCCCGTCACAAACATCTCCAGTTTCCCTCAGACAATTCCACCCGCAGACCAGTTGTTGAGACAACACTTGACATACCTCAAGACACTTATCCCAGTCATCCAGTCCTGGTTCTAACTCCAATCCTTTTGTGGCTGTTCCTGCACCTCCCTTTCCAACCCGTTCCTTCTCTCATACGTCAACCATGTCTGTGGAGATCACGCCCTCAAAGCAGGTGAGTTCGCGTTTATCTGCAGCTCATCAATGGACTTGCTCTGACCTTCACAGGCTGCCTCTGGCATCGAGTCCCTCAAGATGGAGTCCCCAGTCAAGAAGCTGGACCTTGGTGTCGCCAACAAGGAAAATGTCTTCCAGGACCCTGCCGTCGCCACCCTGGCCCAGGACCTTGACGCGAAGCACGCCGCCACAAAGGAGATCACCAAGGCACCAGAGGAGCCAGCAAAGATTCCTGGCCTCCGAGGTGATGAGCTCGAGGAGCCTATCCTCAAGGAGAACCCTCATCGTTTCGTCCTGTTCCCCATTCAATACCACGAGGTACGCGACGCGACGCCCACCCCCACACCACCCCCGTTCAACGCGTTAAGTGGACCCGCACTAACAATACGGACACCAGATCTGGCAAATGTACAAGAAGCACGAGGCTTCTTTCTGGACGGCTGAGGAGATCGACCTCTCCAAGGACCTCCACGACTGGAGCAACCGCCTAACCGACGACGAGCGCTACTTCATCTCCCACATCCTCGCCTTCTTTGCCGCTTCAGATGGCATCGTCAACGAGAACCTGGTGGAGCGCTTCAGCGGCGAGGTTCAGATCCCTGAGGCCCGTTGCTTCTACGGCTTCCAGATCATGATGGAGAACATCCACTCGGAGACATACTCGCTGCTCATTGACACCTACATCAAGGAGCCCGCCCAGCGCACGCACCTGCTCAACGCCATTGACACAAGTGAGTCCCGCCACTGTGAACCCATGCATCCACCACGCACCTCCTGACCCATGACTTTTAGTCCCCTGCATTCGCAAGAAGGCCGACTGGGCTCTCAAGTGGATCCAGGACCGCGAGTCCACCTATGCTCAGCGCCTGGTCGCCTTTGCTGCTGTCGAGGGCATCTTCTTCAGCGGCGCATTCGCCTCTATCTTCTGGGTCAAGAAGCGTGGTCTGATGCCCGGCCTGACCTTCTCCAACGAGCTGATCTCCCGTGATGAGGGTCTGCACACCGACTTCGCCTGCCTGCTGTTCTCTCACCTCAGGAACCGCCCAAGCAAGCAGCGAGTCCAGGACATCATCACCGAGGCTGTTGCCATCGAGAAGGAGTTCTTGACCGAGGCCCTGCCATGCGCCCTGCTCGGTATGAACTCCAACCTCATGAAGCAGTACATTGAGTTTGTCGCCGACCGCCTCCTGGTCGCCCTGGGCAACGAGAAGGTGTACAAGTCGTCGAACCCCTTCGACTTCATGGAGAACATCTCCCTCGGTGGCAAGACCAACTTCTTCGAGAAGCGTGTTGGTGACTACCAGAAGGCCGGCGTCATGGCTAGTACCAAGAAGACGGTCGCTGCTGACGACGCCGTCGCTGAGGAGAAGGGCGAAAACGGTGGAGACTTCACCTTTGACGAAGACTTCTGAGCGCGTCCTCGTTGTGCCCCTCCTTGTCTTGGAGATGACCTGGCTCGTATATCACAGCATACTCTCATACATGCATGCATCTCTGGGTATAGATGACAGAGGGAAAGCGGTTGATGTGCTCATGGCTTCCGCCATGATCTCCGGTGGTTGGCCGCAAGGTCAATATAATCCTAACCGCCACGGAAGGTTCTTTTTTTTCCCTGATCATATACTGGCGTTGGTGGAGTTTGTCATTATTGGTAGTACCCAAAATCTCGCGAGGGGTCATGAGATCACGGTATAGGGAGCTGAGGGAAGACATGATCTCAGGATTCTCCACATGTAACAATAGATAGTCTTAGGCAGGCATCAATGTCTTGAAGAAGACTACTGCTCTCCCTGTCCAGCGCGCGTGATCCATAGCGTCCTGGGCTATTTGTCCCAAATGCTCGCTTCCAGTATGCACTCCCTCACGAATTTTGGGTTCTTCCTCGTCTAGGTGCGTATGCGTGGCCTTGGACGATGGATGATGGCCTGCCAGAGAAACAAGTCCCGATCACTCATGCAACCGTTTCGACGTCTCAGACGCCTAGGCCTAACCAACAGCCCGCTCACCGCTTGCCCTTCTTCTTCTTCTTTCCCCCACCACCTCCGCCCGCCCCAGCCTGCGCCTGCTGCGCCGCCGCACCTGCGCCCGCGGCGCCCGGCGGCGTCGCGGTCCCGGCGGCAGCCTCGTCCTCGGCGGCGGCGGCGGCGGCAGCAGCAGCAGCCACGGGGGCCGGCGCATCCGGCAGCGCCGCCATCTTCCTGCCCAGGGCGCCCAGCAGCTGCACGAGGCGTGACACCTCGGCGGCCTTGGTCGTCTTGTACTTGAGGCAGACGCCCGAGTGGGGGTCGAAGGTCTTGATGATGAGGGACGCGCGCGGGGGCTTGGTGTCTGCGGCGGCGTCCGTCATGGGTGTGTCGTCGTCGTTGCCGCCGGCGCCTTCCTCCTTTATCGCCGCCTTCCTGGCTGCTCTTGCCTTGGCGGGCTTGATGTTGTATTTTGTGCTGACGCGCGCCTGTTGTCTCCACATGGTCGAGTGCTTCCTGGTGAGCAAGAAGGTATGCGACGGGAGCGAGCGAGCCCCGTGTGGGCAGCGACATGGGGGGAAGGGGCATACTCAGGAGAGGAGACGTACGGTTGTTGGGCGGGCTTCGATGAGGAGAGCCGACTGGGCGAGCCACTCCTGGCTCGTGAGTATGTACGGCATATTTTGTGCTGTTTCTTTGCCCGTGCAGGTAGGTGTTCAGGGCAGAACAGGCGTTCGCTTGTCCTAGGCGAGGGGGGCGAGGAGCAGCTGTCGCGTGCTATTTGACCGCTGGCGGAAGGGTTCGACGGGAGTTGGGAGAATGCCCAAGTCGACAGCTGCAATGCGAAGCTACCTAGAGTTGCATCTAACGCAGGGCGGTCTTGTGGTGGGGTTCGACGGCGCTTGGCTGGCAACAGGGATTAGCTCAAACCCGTGTCTTTTATAACGTGACAAGTATCCACGTATTTAGGTACCTTACAGACAGACTCAACTCATCTGGCCGGTATTCTACATAGCAGATACCAAGGTAGTCAGTCTCTTAGCTTTATGTTTTTGGAGCACTATACTTTTACTATTTTGTACTCCTCTCGACTATGCTTCTCGGTTGTTTTCGAACGCGACAATGGCCCTGATGACAAATGAAACGAGACATGCATTTGCTCTCAGTCCCAACGCCTTTTGTAGATATATCCTGAAGCTCCACCCTGTCTGCCATCCTGCATACCCAGAAGAGTCAAACCACACAGGGCATATATACAAACGAAGCCTGGCGGTATCTTTCTATAATGCATGTTGAACTTCCTTGTTTTATAATCCCTACCGACGCTTTTGAAATACTCGTGCGATGCACCTTTTCCTTCTTTAGCTTCTCTATAGGCTTGTCTCTGCGATTGGTAATATCAGACTCTCAGCCTTGCGGACGAGCTTATTTGTCTGTTCAGCTAGACTCAAGGTCAAGATGGTATGAGGTAATATCCTGGCCAGGTGAGGAAGGAAGCCTTTGTAGACCGCGAAGAAGCCCTCGGTCCTCACTGTTTTTGTCAGACAGTCCAGGACGCCGTTGTACAGGTTGCCGTGTTGGTTGTAGAGGCGTGACATGACAGTATCTACATTGCAGTGTTAGAGTATTCTGCTGGCCGTTGAAGCCCGTTCGACAATCCGAGATGCTGACCTGGGGGGTGCATGAAACAGCACACGACGAAGCCGCTGATAGCACTGCTCGTCAGGTGTAGCGCAGGGCCCTCTTCCATACCCGCGTGCTTCATCAGCCTCCTCTTCGCGAAGAAGTAAGTCGGAAGTTGTACCGAGCTTCCGGCGCCTGTCCTGATCATTGCCGCGCCAACGCCGCGATACAGTCCTCGGATACCCTCAGTCGTATAGATTTGCCGCAGACCATCAATCGCGTTCCGGTACTGGTGTTGCGTCCCGACTGGCAGGAATGGCGAATAGCTCTGTAACCTCGTTTTGACCAGGAAGAACGGGCTTCCGGCCATGGCGCCTATAATCCCGGACCCGGCACCGCAGAACATATTTACACCCAGTGACTGGACATTGGCGTCCTTGAAAAAGACAGACGTGATTGCCTTGCGCATCGGCTCGTAGAAGCCCAGCCGGCAGCCATTAAGCAGAATCTGGTAAGTGTACGCACACCCCAGACCTCGGTAGATGCCCCGCAGACCCTCATTTCGTACGATGACTGACACGCCGTGGAAGGGGCCTCGGTAATGGTGTGGTTGGTGCCCCTTGTCCTGGAGCTCTCCTTGGAGCTGCATGCTATCACACCCTTCCCGTCAGCCCCCGCAAGACAGCGAGCACTGACAAACACCACCAAACGTAAACGCGATTAGGACGCTGCATCGCACATACCGGATCTTGACAGTTTCAAAGGGATGAGTCACGGTGACGGCGCCACAGGCAGCGATGCCGCCCGCGATGAAGGCACTGTGTCAAGGTCAGCGCATTCATCAGTGGAAAGGCGTCAAGTGCGCGGAGCGCTGGTCTCCAGGCCATACCCGGCAGTGGTCGACATTCCGGCAGATCCGGCAGGTCCCTTCGGAAACGCGTCTTCCTTGTTCAATAGAAATACAGATGGCCTCTGAGGGACGAAGGCGCCTCGAGGGCTGGGTGTTGAGCGTGGTTGCGGTGTGGATGAGCGAGCACTCGGAATTGAGGTATGCGACGGCGATGCGCCGAGGCAAGCCGAGCGAGAGCCAGGAAAACGGGTGCAGACGAAGTTCTTATAACAGCCACATCAGGTCATCGGTGAATCCGTGGCAATGCTCAGACAGGCCCAGGACCAGACGGGAAGCTCGGGCAGGAGAAGAACTTAAAAAGTCGTGGAAAGCTGCTGCGATTGTCGGAGCTGCTGGACGGCCAGGGTCCGTCATTGTCATAGGCGGTCCCCACAGGGCTAACCACATTGATGCAGGTCCAGCACAGCTTCCCCCAGAAATCGATCGGTGGGTCCAGATGTCTCTCTTTTGGTGTGGTTGTACAAATGTACTAGTGTGCTACATACTCCATACTGTATGTAGCACCTCGGATGTTCCTACACTATAGTATGTGCCCCACCATGTCCATCTCTCTCCTTCGCACACCCCAATCCCAGAAAACAGCCTAAGCTCCTCGCATCACTCGCAATCCCGCGTCGCGCGTCGAGCGTCCCTCCACCACCATGTCGGCGACTCCTATGGACATCGACGCCGAATCGTCCCCGGCGCCGGCAGAAGCTCCCCAACTGAATATAACAAGGACTTTGGGGACCAATGTCAGCACCACCTCTGCCGTCAGCGAGGTCGTAGCCAACTTCAGGCCAACCAAGGTACATGATGCAACGCATCCATCCCTAGCTGTGGTTTGCATCCGATGCCGCGAGGGGCTCCCAGTTTCTAACACGCCGTGCCCGCCCACAGCTCTTCAGGAGGGATGAGTCCAAAGAGGGCAAGCCTCCATCACATATCCTTTCAATCGACTACGATGATCCTGGCGAGCTGTGCATGACCTCCGAGAGCGACGAGACAATCCAGATTTACAATGTCAAAGAGGGCCGCCATGACAAGACCCTGCTGAGCAAGAAGTACGGAGTCAAGCTGGCTAGATTCACCCATGCTAGCTCCAGCATCATCTACGCCAGCACAAGACAAAATGGTCAGTACTCCTCCCGCATTGGCGCGCCCCCTTGGTTCCAGCTTCCAACAGCCCGCCCCTGGCTGCCGCCCTGCAGATGCCATCCGTTACCTAGCCACCCACGACAACTCCTTCATCCGTTACTTCGAAGGCCACGAAGGCCCCGTGACCGCCTTGACCATGCACCCCGGTGCCGACAACTTCATATCATGCGGACGCGACAACACTGTAAGGCTGTGGGACGTGAACACCAAGTTCTGGACTGCAACCATCAACCTCCGCACCCCCTACCTCGCCGCCTACGATCCCTCCGGGCAGGTGTTCGCGGTTGCATCGTCCTCCAGCGGAAGCATCCTGCTTTATGACCACCGCAATTACATCAAACCGTTCAGTGTCTTTGACATTGTCGAGAAGTGCCACACCGTCGACACGCACTACACCATGCAAGGCTGGACGACGCTCGAATTCTCCAATGACGGGAAGCATATCCTCCTCGGCGCCACCGGAAAGGGCCACTTCCTGCTGGACGCGTTCACTTGCGAGCTCAAGGCCTACTTGCGCAAGCCTGACGGTGGCACTAGAAGGGCTGCCCCTGGCGAGGCCAACCTGAGAGGCCCACCCTCCGAAAACCCTTCCAACATGGAGAGCAGTGGCGAGTGCTGCTTCACGCCGGATGGTAGGTACGTCTTGAGCGGCTCCAAGAGAGATGTCTTGGTATGGGACGTCCTGGCACCGACCAACGAGAAGAAGGTTTTGGAGCCAAGTTATACCCTGGAGGACAAGAAGGAGGCGGCCGTCTTGGCCTACAACCCGCGCTTCAACTTCTTTGCCACAGCAGACCAGCAGTTGCAGTTTTGGCTGCCTGACCCCCACGCTTGAAAGGGCTCTTGGATAGTCTGTCCAAGGAATTTGGTCAAAAGGAGTTGGGTGACCGTTTAAATGTACCTGTATTTTGTATATGATACCCTTTGCATTAGGTGGGCGTCGTCTCATGGTGAGGAATCGGAGCATAGATCCTCCTGGTTGTGGAAAATAAGACGGCCTCTGTTGCTTTGATCCCATGGTTGGATCATCATGCTCTACGCCGGCCGGCGCATTCATCATCAGCCTGCAGGCAGCCGTGCGAGATGTGTCTGCTCAGGAAGCAAGAATTTTATTCGCCTGGCTTTGATGAGACCACCCAGGATGAGAAGCCCTGGAGTCAGGTAGCGATCAATTCCGCATCGACCTCTGGCAACCGTAGCATAACCTCCCATACTCTTCCGCATCCTCGTCTCCTATCTCGCCTTTCCACCTCTCGTCCCCCAGCTCGTCCAGCCCCATGCCACATAGGCCGCAGGACAACACGTCATCCCCGTCCTCCCCTCCAAGGAGCTCCAGCTTCGCCGTGGTCCGCACCACGTTGGCCACGATGGACGGGTAGCTCGCCTCGACCTCGTCAAAGTACCGCGCCATGACATCGTCTATGCTGACGTCCTTGTGCGACACGACCGCCAAGCCGCGCCTAGCCGCTGCTGCGTCGGAGGAAGAGGGCAGCACGAGGCTCGTGAGCGGCGGCGACACGAGGCCCGCGTAGGTGACGAGCTCGCTGCGGAACACCTCGCGCAGCGGGTAGTAGATCGGCAGCCTGGCCACCTCTTTCCCCGCGGCGGCGGCGCCGAAGGCGTGGACCGGCTGAGGGCCGTCGGTGGTCATCCACGGGAGCGTGAAGCCCCTGCCCTTGGCCGTCTCCGCGAGGGTGAGCGCCGCCAGGGCCGTGGTGCTGCAGCCCAGGAGCAGGGCGTGGCAGCCCTCGGCCAGCGCGGCGGCTATGAGGGTGTGGCGCACGAACAGTCGCACCACGTCGGCCCTGGACGAGGTGGAGGGCAGGCGGGCAAGGAGGTCGCGCAGCCGCTGGCCCGGCTCCTTGCCACCGTCCTCACCGCCGCTCGGTGCCAGGGGCAGCGCGCCCCAGTCGATCGTGTCCAGGCCCAGCACGGCGGTGATTGGTATGCGCCGGAACGTGAAGCGGGGGTACCGCTCGCTGAACCTGTCCAGCAGCCTCTGGGCCTCCAAAGGCGGCGACGGCGGCGGCGACGAGGTCTGCCCGCCGCCCACCTCGGTGTCGACGTGCACCACCAGCGGTTCATAGGCCGGCGTGGGCCTCCTCTTGAGCTGGTTCTGGGCGCTCTCGTCGAGCATGTGGACGAGCGACGACGACGACACCCCAAAGGACAGGCCGACCAGGACCTTCTTGGTCTGCGTGGGCGCGGCGCGGAGCTGCTTGGACGCCACCTCGAGCCGCTTTGCGGCTTTCATCTGCACATACCGGCGGTAGCAGGACCTGAAAGCATGTTAATAAAAGAAAATGCGAATCCGAAAGTATTGGTTTCTGGGATGGTTGGGGGTGGAGGGGGGGGTGGACAGACCCGCATGTTGGCTCTGAGCGGATTTTGTGTGTGGTTTCGTTTTCGTTGCACCGACGGCAGGGCTTCGGCCCTGCGTCGACTGCCGCCATCGAACTCTCACTTTTTTTCAAAGTTTTTCAAAATGCAGAATTGGATGTCTCCGATTCCTTGACACGATGTCGTGAAGAAGCAAGTGTGATTGTGTAAAGTGAGATGGTCTGTGAAGAAGGCAGGTGTGATCTTTCATGGGTTGTTTCTGGGCACTAAATTCTCTGCGAGATGGACCGTCCCGTCCCGTCGAATCCAGCTCGCCGGTAAATACCCAAGAGATCGAATCCCACATTTCCCGCCCCCTTGTCAGATTTCTTCCCCCGAAACATGTCATCATTTCAAGCTTCTTTTGTTCAGATACGGTAATCTTGGTCTTGGCACATTCTTGGGAGCAGGGCGAAATGGCTGTTCGGTTGAGGCTACTTTCTGAAGAGGGGTGACAGGTCACAGTCCTCGAACCAAGCCCGGTCTCTTGCCCAGCCATGGGTGATGAGATCCCTTCCTGCCTTTGAGACTCTCTCTATGGCTTCCCTGTCGCCCCAGCCTGGCACGCTTGTGCCAAACCCGACAAGATGAGCACCGACGTGGACAGCGGTCCTGAAAGCAAAATCATCATCCACAAACCCATAGCCCGTCGCGAACCCCTCGATCAGCCACAACGCTGCGCGGATGTCCTTGTAGAGGAACAGCTCGTACATCTCTGCAATCATCTGTCCGAGATCCAATGGACGCACGCCCAATTGACACATCTCCCAATCAACCACGAAGACAGGTGATGGGTCCCTGTCATCGAGATGCCGGTCACGAAGCAAGATGCTACAGCGGTCATCAGCATTCCTCCCGTGTCAGGAGCCAATATGCCATCAAAGTTTACTCACTTTCCTGTCCAAAAGTCACCGTGGATGACGTGTAGCTTGCCATCATCTTCCAGCTCCAGCTTCGCGCTTGCGACGACCTCTTTAAATACGCCCTCGGCGTCCTTTAGAAACGGAAACTCATCAGACTGCCACATGAGACTCTCATAGTTGTAGGTGAACTTGATTGTCTGCAGCTCCTTGTTCGCCTTGGCCCTCTCCTGTAGCGCCTCTTGCTCCGGGCAGCTGGACCACTCATGAAAACTACGCAGCCACTTACCAAGGCCCTGGCCTAACTCGAGTACCTTGTCCCGGTGGTGTTGAGGTGTGGAGGGCGGCAAGCGCTTGAGCGCGTAGTGTTTCAGGTTCAGGGAGTCGGGGAGGTATTGCTGGACCTGGGTGCTCGAGCCCTCGTTGAAGAAGAACAGGGCGGGCGTTCGAACGCTGTACGACTGGGTCGTAACCGGGGCGAGCTTCTGCAGCTCCTCAAGACAATTCTGCTCGAGGACCTGTTCGCGCGCGCGGTCAGCTTGGCCCGTCGCGCCCGAGAGGAGGGGCTGGTGTGTGCCGGCCTACGCAACGTGAGGTTGAGAGCTTCAGGGCTGGGGATAGGGCAACGAAGCCCTCGCCGTGTTTGATGGCAACCTCGGCTGTTCCGTCATGCAGAGGTTTCTGTAGCTTAGCCCTGAATATGAAGTTGGCGTTGCCGCCAGAGAGCGGAGTAAGCGACGAGCAAGCGAATGCGGTCGGCCCCAGCTCCTGCCTGACCTGGGATGCTATCTCGTCTGCTGTTGGCTCGGCCATGCCAGTGTCGGGTTGGTGGGGGCAAAGGTTGCCGGTTGTATCGGCGATAAGCTGAAGACGAGCAGACTGGATAAGATGCAACAGAGGGGCGTTACTCGAATGAGACCCCTCACCGTGATGGTATCCTACTGTGCCTACATCTGGAGCATAGGACGCCAACTGCTTTATAGCAGCCACCCAGGTGGTACAGGTAGGCAGGTAGGTGCGTGGTGGCCCCGGTGCTCAGCGTAGCCCAAGAGGGAGCTACACCAGGCCAGGCCGATGAGTCTTTCGGCGAGCTTGCCCTGTCGCACTCGGCCTGGTTGGACAGCCCAATCGCCAAGGTACTTGCTATGTAAGCCTCTGACAGGCCGGGGTCTTGGTCTTGTAGTGTAGGCTATGACTGTAAAAGGGCGCGCCGTGGACGATCTAATGCGAGAAATAAGCCGCATATCTAGATATTAATCTAGATTGAGGAGGATCCTTCAGAGTCAGTGGCCCTTGTGACCGGGATGCAGCACTGGGAGACGCGGTTTCAGGGACCAGAAATCATCAGACGTGCTGTGAAGCGAGGATCGACAAATAATGATCGTCTTGCCGAGCTGCATCGCGTCGGGTGGTCTTGAACGCGAAGTGTATCAGCTGTGAGGGTTGGATGCATCTGTGTAATAAGTGAGTGGGTGAGTGAGTGAATGAATGAATGAATGAATGAATGAATGCTGCCTCGTGTCGGGTTCATTTCATCACTCGTTCTCTGTCGCGCCTCGTCCGAACCTCTGCCATTCATTGGCATCAGTCATCCAAAGAAACCGTTGCCGTTGCCGTTGCCGTTGCCGTTGCCGTTGCTGGCCTGCCTGTCAGCTGGTGTGTGTGCTCCCTGCCGAGATTACCTCAATTGAATGCCACACATGAAGGAAAGTCGCTGGGGGTTCGGCCAATTACGGGCCCGTCTCATGGCCTCTTCTTCCCCACAGGCCCACCCGGCGCGATATTGCTTCTCTCAGGCGGAAGGGCCCACCCTGCAAGCAGCCCTGCTGCCCTGCAACATTGATCTCTGTGTTGAAGCAACCCTGCCCCGTCGCCCCGTCTCCCTCATGCGCTGTGCCTCTCTGCCTCTGTCGTTTCATCATCTCCTGCTGTTTGAGCCTGCTGTTGCTCTGGGCCTCTGGTTCGCCTGGCAGGCATTACGCGCCACCTAGTGTACCTACATTAGGTAGTCCTGGTAGTATAGCCCTTCTCACCCTGCCCTTTCTTTTCCCTTCACGCCCAAATCGATTGGTTCCAGGCCCCTTCGAACTGGGTTGGCCCCCGATGGGCCATGGCCATGTTTTATTTCCGTCCGGGGCCCAGCGTCACGAAATACACTCATCAGGCACGCACTTGGACATTGACCAGAGTCGCTCCAGCTCCAGCTCCAGCTCCAGCTCCATCGGCCGACCCGCCCCAGCGCACGACAACTCACCGTCGCGGTGATCTTTCTCGACTTCAGCCTCTCTACTTCCTTGCCTCTCCTCCCATAGGTCCCCGTCCGTCCCTCGCTGGCCGCCTAGCCTCTCGTTACACAGCCCGTCTTCTCAGTTGCCCAACCTTGTCAATCGTTGATACTTTCCTTGCTACACTACATTAAATCCCCAAAAGGCGGTGGATACCTGCGGCAGGCCTGCGACCAACACTAGTGCATTCTATCCTGTCGTCGGCGACATCATCCAATCCACCTAACCGGTGCCGCGCCCTTGTGCTTCTTTCTCATAATCCTGTGCACGCCTCGACCCTCGACCGTCCGCCCGCCCTCTCCCACGTCTCGCATCAAACCACGTGCGCACCCGGCCCGTCGTCATGGCTCAAGTACAAGCGAGGCCGCCCGGCCTGGCCGCAAGCAACCCGATTAGACGATCCCCAAACATTGCAATTGCTCCCACGTCCATCTCTCTGCCCCCACAAAACGCCACCTCGAGACTTAAGAGCCAGCTCTCGCTCGATCCCTACTCACCCGTCAACCAGAATGGCAGTTTTGAGTTTGACCGTGTCATCAGGAGCGGCTACCTCCAGAAGCGGACGCAGAAGACAAAGACGTGGAAGTCCATCTACCTGGTCTACCGGCCTAATACATTGAGCATATACAAGGACGACCAGGAGAACAAGCTGCGCCACAAGATATATCTATCCGACCTTACCGCCGTCACACTGCTCAAGGACCCAAAAAACAAACGAGATAATGTCTTTGGCCTGTTCTCGCCGTCAAAAAACTTCCACTTCCAGGCCGCGAGCCCCGCCGAGGCCAAGGCCTGGGTGGATCTGATACGCAGCGATGCCAGGATAGAGGAGGAGGAGGAAGAGATGTTCCTGGCCAGTCCCGTCATCCGTCGCAACTCTTTTATGCCGGCCGGCTCCTTCGACCAGGCCGAGCCGAGCACGGGTACGGCCCCGATCCTGCAAGACCGCGATGCGTACTTTTCCAGCTCCCCGGAACCAGTCGAGACGAGCAGGCCCAGTTTCAGACGCCCGTCATACAACCCGCGACGACCATCCACCACCGTCGAGTCATCTGGTCTGTCGGGGGCCGAGCTGGCATCACACTCTGACTTTTCCGACTCGGACGTCCAAAGGGTTCACGGCGTCGCAATCGAGAGCCTGGCCGTCCAGTCTCCTCCCGCCGCTTCCGCAAGCCCCAGGCCAACAGCCGCAGTCCGCAATGCCAGCCAGGCCAGTTGCATCAACATTGAACAGGACCCCGATCGAATCCTCTGGCAGGGCTGGCTTCGCTGGCTCCGCAACAAAGGTGGCGTGCGCCAGTGGAAGAATTGCTGGGCTGTCCTCCGACCGAGGAATCTAATCCTTTACAAGGACGAGTCCGAGTATACCGTGCAGTTTATTGTCAACATGGGCATGATTCTCAATGTGGTCGACATTGACCCGATGAGCAAGACCAAGACGCACTGCCTGCAGGTTATCACGGAGGAGAAGAGTTACAGATTCTGTGCCCACGATGAGGAATCATTGGTGAAATGCCTGGGTGCTTTTAAGAGTCTCCTGGCCAAGAGGAAAGAACTCGAAGCCAAGATGGCTGCCAGCGACACGCCCACGAATAATACGTCCTGAGACGGGATGTCGCACACCATGTCTGACAGGCATGCTTTTCAGCGAGCGCTACTTTGTTGTTTGTGTCGCACATTTACTTTTCTGCAAAGGCTGGGCACGTGGCTGGCACTCGGCTTGCCGGTCGCACGAGGAGAGCACGGGAGTATCTAGGTCGAATCATGGTTCTGTACCCAGCACCGTGCCCATTTTTTCCTTGTTGTCGTTGTTGAAAACACGCGTGTGATGTACACATGCCCCTGTATTTACGAATCTATGAACGATGAATATTGATACCATTTCCAAGAGAACATCGGCCAGGCCACCACTGTGGGTCTGACACGGCACGGGTCGGCGGCACCTGCATATCGATATCCCGTGGGTATCCAATAACATGTCTTTCTGACTGTGGCCAGCACGAGTGTTCCACAAATACCATGGGTGATTTGGTCGGGTAAGAGCAAAATCGAAGCTGGTGGTAAGTAGCCCGTGGCAATCTTGTGGCGAGCATGTTGTCTGCTCCATACAGGAGACAAGATGGGCGCAATCTAGATGAGAAGCGGGACGACAGGGCTGTCCCAGCCGTGGTTGTTGAAAGCCTTGGGCCAAATGTGCATACCATTTGTTGGTGTAGTCCAGGGACAGGGGGAGCCCACTCGGTACTCCAAACTTAGCGGCGGCTGTTTATTAACCAGCTGTTTTGCATGCCCCGGACCGTCCACTTGGATGGCGCCGTTGGCCTCCTCCACACACCCATCTCGGACGGCCTGCATGGGTGTGACAGGTCGCCCCCATTTCACACGAGCCCCAATGAGATGCAACAACGGGCCATGAGGTCTGCCCCGCGTGCGGATACATCAGACGAGTGCCGTGGTGGTCATGCAAGTATGTACAGGTGCGCGGGCGCCCTCTGCCTTGTCGACTCCAACCCAGTCAGTTGCCGGGCCTGACTATTTGGCCCCATGCCTGACCTCCTCCCTCCTCCCTCCCTTTTGCCCGCCGGCGAAGCTGATAGGTGAGTCCGTCGCCGCCACCTCCCGCTTGGCTCCTGGCCCAAGAGGAACCCTCGGGAGGTTCGCGAGGGGCGTGCGTCCCCCCCCCCCCCCGTGTCGAATGGTCACGATGGCTTGGGTCGCGCACGACTTGGCTGGCAGGTGTCCCGTTGCGAAAGCTGCAGGCGCAGTGCTCAGCTGGTGGGTGGGAATAAATTATCGATGTGACTACTGCTGCTGCTACTTCCACTACTACTTGTACCAAGTATATATCTTTCCAACATCTCGCGATACCCCTTCGGCCGCTCTCCGTGGGCTTTCACCGAGTACTTCGCTCGCTTTGCTTTGCAGTACACTCGAGATTTACTTGCCTGTTATTCGTCCTGCCTCAGATACTGTAAATACGGCAATGTTTTGTTTGATATCGCCTAATTCACCGGATACACATACTCACTGATATCCAGTCATCTGGACTGACATGAAGGAACCCCCTTCATCTGCTTCTTGCTAATACTTGAACCGCACTGCTCAAGAAGTTGGCTCATAATCCCTTCTTGATCCAGCATCTCCCACTCAAGGACAAGATCGCCACTGCTCGCCAACAACGGACTACTGTGCCGACGCAGACAAGCAGATACAAACAGTGGCCCAATCATGGCTTTCTTCTTCCCTCTTCTGCTGGGTATCCTAGCCCTCATCAACTCCGCCCTCGCCGCACCAAATGTGCCCCTCTCAACGAAAAGCCGCTGGATCGTCGACACCAACGGCGACCGCGTCAAGCTCCGCTGCGTGAACTGGGCGGGCCACATGGAGACCAACCTGCCCGAGGGCCTTCACAAGCAGCCCATCAGCTACCTTGCCGACTGGATCGCCGCCCAGGGCTTCAACTGCGTCCGCCTGACGTACTCGATCGACTGGGCGCTGAACCCCACCATCCCCGTCGCTGACGCCTTCAGGAATGCAGCGGGCCCCGCGCAGGTGTCGGTCGATTCCATGACGGGCTTGTACTCACAGGCACTGGACAAGAACCCTTTCCTGGTGAACGCCACAACCCAGGACGTCTTTGCCGAGGTGATCGATCAGCTTTGGGATAGGGGTGTCATGACCAGTAAGTCAATTGCTCAACAGTTCCGGTGAGGAACCGTCTGCTTTCCCGTAGGCTGTGTTCAGGGCCTTTTATCAGAGCGCAGGCTTTGAGACAGACTACTGGCGGGTTCTGTCCACTTGCACAATGTTTTCCGCATGAAATTCGCCTCAGCGCTGTGATAGTTAACCCTCATACTTTTAGTCCTTGATAACCACCTCTCAAGGGCGGGCTGGTGCTGCAACCTCACGGACGGGAATGGCTGGTGGGACGAGGCAGAGGGCGCCACCTACGACCTCTCGCGGTTCTTCAAGACCCAGCAGTGGCTCCAGGGCCTGCAGGCCGTGGCCGCGTGGAGCGTATCGCACAAGGGCGTGGTGGGCCTGTCGCTGCGGAACGAGATCCGGCAGGAGCTCATCCAAATCGTCGGGCTCGGGGACTGGTACACGCTGGTCAAGAAGGGCGCCAACGTCGTACACGCGGCGAACCCGAACGCGCTGGTCATCATCGGGGGGGTCGCCTCGGCGACGGATCTGAGCTCGCAGAAGATGGACGCGCTCGACTTCTCGGCGTGGGCCGGCAAGCACGTGTGGGAGTTCCACGCCTACTCCTTCACCGTGACCTTCTACGTCAACTTTGGCAGTTGCGACATCCGCAAAGACCTCTGGGGCGCGTTTGACGGGTTTCTCCTCACGCAGGGCAAGGACTACACGGCGCCGCTTGTCCTGAGCGAGTTCGGCGTGGGCATGAGCGGTGGGCCCAACGATGGCCTCAGCGATGGGGACCACAGCTACCTAACGTGCTTGACCGAGTACATGGAGTCCAATGATGCCGACTGGGCGGTGTGGGCGCTCCAGGGCACGTACTATGCCCGCAACGCCCAGACGGATTTTGATGAGACCTGGGGTATGCTGGACAAGGACTGGAAGACGTGGCGCAATCCGAAGTTCCCTGGTATGCTGGGCCAGATGTGGAATGTCACCCAGGGCCCATAGGAACAACGCATTGTCGTCAGCGATGGAGTTGATGGGCGGCGTTTGGGTCCGTTTGCCCATTGGGAAGCCAAGGGCAATGCCGCATTTGCACGCTGGCCCTATGGAAAGTTAGCCGCCAATTAGTTGTTGCATTACTTATCAGCCGTATGTTCTGCATGACAGGCGAGCCTACTGGAGGAACTCTTCATGTCTGATGTTGCACAGCTTGCGCGGATCCTAAGAGACCTTGCAAGGCCCTCAAATGCTAAGAAAGGTCGAAAATGACCTACCAAGGCAGTGGCGCCCACCCCTGACATCGCATAAGCCAGCTTCCAACCCAGAGAAGTGTCCCCTGATGATAATTCCCCAGTCCAGGATGCGGCGGGGAGCTCACCAATGACTGGGCTGAGCATTTGGCGCAAATGTAGCATGCAACCCCGTCGGCCTTAGTGTCTCACTCTGCCCTCCAGACGCGGCAAAAAAAAAAAGAAAGGGAAAAAGAAAGGAAAAGAAAAGAAAAGAAAGAAAAAACAAGGGAACAGGAGAAGTTAAGAGACGAGGTTCCATCCCGAGCAAGGGAGCTTAGATCGCAGTATTTTCTTGATACGAAACGTAAAAGTTCACCGCAGGTCAACCGTCTGTTGGAGTGGCTCAGTCCATTAAAATAGAAGAGTAAGGATACCAAATGCCTTGTATTACTCAGTGATGCCCAGGCAAGTGTCCTGCGGCCCTCACTCGAAGGTGTCGAAATTGAAATCGTTGCTCATGAACTCGTTCATGCTGTTCATGGTGTTGAAGTTATCATCGAAATTTGTGCTAGCCTCCCCTCCAAGGTCAAAGAATCTGTCCAGGTCATCCATGCTGGTGTCATTTCCAGCATTGGCGTTGCTGTTTACAGGGTCCGTATTCCCGCCGGGTGCTGGCCCCCCTAGGCCCAGGTTACCAAGCCCGCTTGCTGTGTTGTCGAAACCCGTCAAGTCCATGGTGGTCTCTTGGGCAGCTGGCTGCGCATGAGGCTCGCTGTTAACCGGGTCGAGTGTGAAGGTTGCGTTGGTAAAGGGGTTGTGAGCGGGTGGTGGATTGGGCGCTGGCTGCTGAGCTGGGGCCGGGGGTGGCACCACAGCAGCTGCGGCCGGCGGCAGGGTGGCAGGAGTCTTCTGCTTCTGAGAGTTGACCAGAGGAGATGGCTTGGTCGCCAGACGTCCAGAGGGCGGGCCTGACTTGGGAGCCTGCTTCGGGGAGGGCCGCTTCTGCTCGGTGGGTTTGACAGGATGGAAGGGCACAGCGGTGGCGGCCTGCGCAGGAGTGCCCATGCCCATATCTGGGAACGGGGCAACTGGTTTGGCCTCGGGTGCCTGAGGTGCTGGTCGGTTCTGCATGAACGGCGACACAGAGGCCATCATAGGCGCTACAGGGGCCGTTGCCTGCTCGACCTTGGGAGGGTCAAGATCAATGACCATGGGCGCAGGCGGCTGGGCTGGGCCGGGCACAGCAGCCTTCTGTTTGTCCTGCAATTTTTGAAGATCTCGCATGAAGACTGCTTTGGCGCGCGTCTGCTGGCTAATCAGCTCCAGTTCAGCCCGCCCAGGGTCTCGCCGGTTTGAGCCACGAGCCGGCGCTCGGGGGTGGTCGGTTCTTGGGCACCTGGGAGAAGGCCCATCCATGACTTACGATTTCCATCTCCATCTCATCTAGGGTTGAGTGGAAGCTATCGGTTGCTTCTCCCATCTTCTTCTCGGCGTTCAAAATGATCTGGGGCATGCGCTCTGACCGCGAGGCGCGGGCTTGGAAGATCCTGCCCATCTGCACCAACTAAAGGAGGAGGATGGTCAGCAATGCCCAACAAACGGTACAGACAGGCCTTGCCATGCCGTGTGGGTTCTAATGTGTGCCTTCTCACGATTTCGTTTAGCTGCTTCTCAAGGTTGTCGGCCAGATGGCCCTGGCCCTGGCTAGATTGCGCCGTTGCAGCCATGTCGCAGTTGGGCCAAGTTGAGGTCGACGTCGTTGCCGTTGGTGACACAGTGTCGCCTTGCGCCAAAAGGATTCCCAGGGCCAGGAAAAGAGTCAGAAAATAAGCAGTTAAATTACCAGCTGTGGGATGGGCAGGTGGGCGAGTGAATGGAGACGACTGGTGAGGGAGGAGCTGAGTAAGACCCAGGGCGCGAAATCATAGACGTGGTGCAATGCAGGCGAGTCTGTGCTTCAAATCTAGTCGTGCGCCGGTCAACTGGGCCGCTCCAGCGATCGGACGTCTATTGCCGTGGTCTCACGAAGGAGGCCGAGGTTGGGCGAACAAGCACAATGTCGCTCAGGTTGGTAGCTTTGAATCCAAGCACTCATGTTGGGGACCAAGGCGACCTAGGTTGGGGTTGTTATTTGCACGGCCTGTCTCGTGTGCAGATAAGCGCCCCTCTAGCCTCCGGGCAGGGTGCTGGAATAATTACCGGATGCATTTCAGCATTGGGGTGTGAGAGAGTCTAGTGAGAATAGGCACAGAGCGAATAAAAAGTAAAAAGGCACGGGCAAGGGCACAGTTTTGAAGGTGACGACAATTCATTGTTCGATAACAGTGCAGTGTCGGCATTGCCACAGCAGCATGACCACCCAGCCATCCGAGCATCAGGTTAGGCAAACAACCCGTGACAGTTGTTATCAACATCTCGAATTCCGGCAGGCGGCCGCTCTCGGCCGTCTTCCCAACCATCGATATTCAGGACCTCCAAGGTGGAATTGTAGTTCAAGATTGCACAACTCAACATGACGCAGATTGACGAGTCGACGTCTCTCTCCATCCAGCTCACGGTACTCAGGGAAGCCGTCAAGTACCCGGCAAAGACGCATGCCCACAAGGTCAAGAGGGAGCTTGCCGCCTCCGATCCATCCTCCTCGGCGGGCCTGGTCTACCTGCCCGGTCAGACCTCACAGCAGTATGAGGATACAGATGGGTATTGCCTCTCCGCTCCATTCCTCCGTCCCTGTATCCCACGTGCACCTCGCCGAATGCCCGTTTGGCGTGGATGCTGTGTGTCATCATAAGAGACAAGACCTCCTTCAGTTTTCGGCGGGATTACTACAATCTCTTTCATTCATCGGTGGCGATAATCTGCTAACAAGGCTCCAGCGAGAAGCCCTTCAGGCAGCGCAGATACGCGTTCTATCTCTCAGGCGCAGACTTCCCGGGATGTGCCGTGACGTACGACATCGCAAAGGACATACTCACTCTCTGGATCCCCATCAGGAAGCCCGAGCAGATCATCTGGTTTGGCGCTCTCCCCAGTCTCGATGAATGCGCCGCCAGGTACGATGTCGACGTTGTGAGGGACATCATCGGCCTGCAGTCATATCTCAAGGGAGCCCTCACCCCCGACACGACTCTCTACGTCTTGCACGAGAGCCAAACACCGCCCAGGCCGTACGGCCCGACCTCGGGCTTTACTGTCAACCACTCGGCTTTGCAGCCGGCCATGGACCTCGCGAGGGCGGTCAAGTCCCAGTATGAGATTGCCCAGATCCGCGAGGCCAACCGGATATCCTCCGAGGCACACGGCCGCGTCCAGTGGCACATCAAGTCCCTGACCAGCGAGGCTCAGGTCGAAAACTTATTTATCGCCAAATGCCGCGAGCTCGGGGCAAAGAAACAGGTAGGCAGAGAGCTGCACAACCCCTCGTGTGTGTCGCAAAGACCGGGCCGCTAAACATTTGTCCCAGGCCTACCCTGTAATCGCCGGGTCCGGCCCCAACGCCGCCACCCTGCACTACGGGGCCAACAATGAGGACTTTGGAGACAGGCAGCTCATGGTCCTCGACGCCGGGGCCGAGTACGGCTGCTACGCCTCCGACGTCACCCGGACCTTCCCCCTCAACGGCACGTTCAGCCCCGAGGCGAAGGAGGTGTACGCCATCGTGGAGGAGATGCAGGAGACGTGCATCTCGATGGTCAAGCCGGGGGCTTCGTGGGCGCGCATCACGGCCAATGCCCAGCTGGCCGCGCTGGATGGGCTGAAGAGGCTGGGCATCCTGCGGTCTGCGTCCTCCGGCGGGGAGCCCGGCCCTGAACTCAAGGCCGTCCGGGCTTTCTTCATGCACGGCCTGGGCCACCTTGTCGGGCTGGACACCCACGACGTCATCGGCGGCGTCCACATCCACAGCATGTTGGGCGGCAAGGCGTGGAGCTTGGATACGCTGGAGGCCAATGCTGCAACGCTCTCAAGGGGGGCGCAAACTGTGGGAGGCTCTCGGGGCGGCGGTGACCGCTACTCGCCGCCATTGGAAAAGGACATGGTCATCACCTGCGAGCCTGGTCTCTATTTCAACCGGGCGTATGTCGAGTGGTTCTTTGGGAACAACCCTGAACTGGTCTCGTACCTCGACAAGGCCGTACTTGAGAAGTACTATCCAGTCTGTGGGTGCCGGATTGAGGACTGTATCCTGGTGACAGAAGACGGGTACGAAAACCTGACCACTGCGCCGAAAGGAGACGAGATGCTGCGGATGATCAATGCGAAGTAAGGGCCGATGGCAGTCTCGATTTCGCTTGCTGAGCCAACCATGAAGAGGCTGTAGATGCGCTGATCGTAGGAAGGGACATGGCCACTCGTATATAATTACCAGCGCGCGTTGTACAATCAATACCGAGACCAGTCGCACTCAAAATCCCCAAGTGGTGGGGGTCGCAGTGTGCTGGCATGCATGAGCAGCTAGAGAGCTACTGTTTGGTTGGAATGATGTCCACGGTCAAGTCGTGGAAGCTAAGACGGTCTCAGAGCATACTAGCTGCGGTGGGAAGTCTCGTCAACGCCTCAAATTCGCAATGCTAAGAGTATCCTGGAATGCTACACAAGCACATGATAACCAAACGCCGCTTTGTTTCCACCCATCGCTTTCTCTCTTTTGGGACAAGTACCTACACCCATCTTGTACAACTCAAACCCGCCCCCCCCCCCCGCCAACTGCCAAGTGTATATAATCTGGTCATTGACTTCTTACCTTGGCCAACGCAGACTTTATCCCTGCAAACTGCGCCTCAGATAAGTGTTCAAAATCCACTCCGTCAATCTCTGCTCCAAATGTAGGATGTAGCTCTTTTATCGTGAGCCCTTCGGGCGACGGTTCCCCGATAACACCCGGCATTTTCAATAAATACGTCTTGTTTGTATGAGTTGGTGGACGTGGGGATAAGTTAATGGCTGGATTCGCAAGATTGCTACCGAATGGCTAGCACATGAGGACCGAGGGTCCCTCAACGGCTTTTATATGGAGATGTTCTCTTCCACGAGTCCCGACTGCCATGCGGGCATTGTGCTAGAGCAAAGTGCCGGATGACACTTGACGCGGGGGTGCGGGGGCGCCGCTTTGCCTCAATGGCTGGCCGATTCCACGCCGTGGGAGAAACTATCCGGCCTCGGCCAAGATTGTCGTTTCACTGTGAAAGAGAAGTGTCTTCCGGTGAGGAGTCTCCATTGCAGTGGAGAAATGTAAGCCCGGCGACGGCTGTTGCTTCTGGACTCGTCTCTAAACCCTGCCCAGGTTTTCGGTTTCGTACTTCTAGTGGAGCAAGTATGTTTCTAAGACAACGCCTGTCTCCTCAGCATCACTGACCAGTGCATTGCTGCTTCCAGAAAAAAGATGGCTGATATGTCCATGGAAACGAAGCAGGTCAAGCCTCGACTACTACACACCGTGGTCTACCATCAGACCACCTAGTCAGCTATGGCGCTCTGCTATGCTCGAGCGTTGGAGGCCCGACGATATTGATCACCGCCCTCGCTACATTCCATGAGGCATTGCGCGTGAGGCCGCATCAGCTACGAGGCAATAGCACAGCCAACGAGGGGGCTCCCGCTATGGGCTTTAGGCGGCTGGTCGCACTGCTGTTGGCCCTAGGAAAACCCGTCTTGGAGGATGTTGGATGCGCTCAGCCCTTGTCCAGCCCTCTCGCCTTGATGAAGCGCACGATCTGCTCCCGCGTAAGCTTATCATTGTACTGCTCCTGGCAGTCATAAAATGAGATGAGTTCTTGGGTGCAGTCGACCATGCCCTCGATGTCCATACTGCTCTCGGCGAGCCACAGGCCGAAACGCTGCACTTTCGAGTACCGCTCGCCCTTCTCCTTAGTGGCCGCTGCCGATTGCGCAGTGTTTGCCGCATCCGCCGGTGTCTGGCCTGGGGGTGCGCCGGGCGTAGGTGTCTGCCGCGCCTGAGCTTGTGCAAGGGCTGCGGTCACTGCGTTAATCCCAGCCATGTTGGGCTGACCCATCGCACTGCCAGAGCCCTGCGCCGTGCCCCCTTGGCTATTATTCTGCGAGGGCCGGAACAGGATAGCGAGCAGTATGGCGGTGAGCGCAATTGTGTGCGGTGGGTATATGAGTGGGAGATCGGTCATGTAATGGTCGTTAATGATGGACCAGGCGAGTGATATCTCGTCTTGGGTCAGGTTGAGGCTGGACTGTAGGCTGGTGAGGGTACGGTAGGGCTGGTGTACGATGAGGTTTGAGTTCATCTCGGATATTAGCCAGAATTCGCACTCGCCTATCTTGGACGGGTCGTGGAAGAGTTGCATGTCTGTGGTATTAGAGCCTCTGTCAGCAGCGTTGCGCTAGCACGAGGGTCCGGCCACTTCTCTTGTCGCATCGTCTCGTGCCGGCTGAATGGGCTACGTTACCTGTCCACAGACTCCTGGCCTCCTGGTTCATCAACCTGATGTGTTGCGGACACTCCTCCATCTTGCAAGCCAGGTATAGGGCTGTGGTTATGACGAGAAATGGGTTCGTCTTCCTGATTTCAACCTTGATGTAGAAGCGCTTGATATAGACTTGGGCAGTGGCCATGGCCTGTTGCCTGACTCCGAGACGTTTCCCGAGCCGGTTAATCTCTGCGGCGAAAGGCAGATGCCTGTTAATGATGTGGAAATGGCAACGGGCCATAAGAGAGGTGCTCACGCTGGTTAAAGAAGATATTCAGATGCCTCCACTGCGGCAAGCCGAAGCTCTGGACCAGACCCGGGTCTTCATCCTCGAGTCTCTGACGCATTGACGAGAGTTGCTCCTTGGTGAACTGCCAGTATTTCCTCTGGGTTGAGTCCCAGTAGTTGGCAGCCATGCTGGGATAATAACTGGGACAGGCTCAGGACAACACGGTAGCCGCAGCTTGAGTGGTGATTCAAAGATGAGACCGGGACGTGGGATCTGGAAGATGCACACCACCGGCAATGCAGCTCCGTGCAAAGGGGCTGGACGTCGGCTTGTCGGCTCCGCGTCGGCCACCGCGGACCAGTAACGTCAAGGGTCCGACATGGAGATCTAACTCCCCTTCGCAGCCCAAACTCTACTTGTGCTCCATTACGAGGGTGCCTCACTAATAATGAGCCTCGATGCTGGTTTTCTGGAAACTGGAGATACACACCCGTAGTATACAAACGGAACGTACAGAACCTGTGCCCACGCCTAAGCCCACCAACACCCAAGAGTATCGGTGCAGACGAAGTAATCGACTCGACTATACCCAAGGCGACCTAGTTGGTACATTGGGGACCTGTTGCGGTGGATCATATCGACGAGCGATGTAATCCCCTGGTACATGGACGCTCGTTCTCCGGCTGTGGTAGACCTCCCGAGCCCGGCGGAGCAATACCAGGCAGGGTTGGGGGGGATTCGTAATTCCTAATGCTCAGGCGGGGAGGGAGCCGTGTGCTGTAAATGAGAACGGGGCTGGATAATCCAGACGTGGCGAAACAGTTTGGCTGTAGTCGTGATTTAGTGTGTGTATCCATACATACTTACTTAAGTACCTAGGTACCTAGGTGGGCAGACAGTATATCAAGCCCGCCAGTGAGGGAGCTTGGAAAGTGGGCTCTTTTTTCCCGTTGTCAGCAAACCCTGGGAAAGGACGAACTGCCATTGGAGCCCTGGCCAAGCCTGTCACAGCCGGTGCTGGAGGTGACAGCTCTCCTTGTCTCCGCCGCTAACCTCACCCATCACCACGGCCGAAACCACCTGGACGAGCAAGCAGTATCTTGGATGGCCGCATTCTCGGCCAACATCCTCCTCTGCGCATACCAGCTTATATCCTTGAGCTTGTACCCCGCATAACTCCGAGCCACGCGAACCTCGATCGAACCGCCCCAGCTGCTTGCCGATGCTTATCTCGCCAGTCCCGGTTCGCACTACACCACAGAGCCGAATCATGATATAGCAAATATAACTCAATCCCGCGCGACACTCTCGACCCCTCCCTCGGGATCCGACAACATCTTGCGTTCCTCGCATCACCAGAGCCTGCCTTCGCCACATCGGTTGCCTCGGCCGACGACCCGCCTTGCGATGATATCGTAGTACCCGGCTGAAGATCACCTAAGTGGTCAAGGACCTCGAGATAGGGATGGAGGAGTCACAGAACCAGCGCGACAGCAGGGTGGAGGACCTGTGGAGGAAGCTGGACCCGCATGGCACGGGGGAGCTAGACCTGAAGGGGCTGCAGAAGGGACTGCGGAGGATAGACCATCGTCAGCTCGCACCTTGACTGCTTTGTTGTGTGCACCAGACACCACGGCTAACACTCAGGCACAGCTTTGAAGAACGCCGACGACCTGCTGGGGGAGATTGTCAGGCTGGTCGACACCAACCGGGACGGCAAGATACAGTATGAAGGTAGGCTGCATCGGCCGGGGACTCGCGAGCCGAGCAACGAGCGCTGACCTTGGCTGGCTGCTGTGCAGAATTCCGGGTCTTTGTCGAGGCCGCTGAGCGCCAGCTGCTTCGCCTCTTCAAGTCCATCGACCGGAATCACGATGGCAGAGTAGGCCGGGAGGAGCTGAGCATGGCATTCCAGAAGGCCGGGCTGGCCGTGCCCAAGAGGCGGCTCTCTGGCTTCTTCGAGGAGGTCGACATGAACAACGACGGCTTCATCACTTTCGAAGAGTGGCGGTAAGCGGCCCTTTCCTTGACCATCTTGCCCCAGCTCGCCTCGCCTCCCTATAGCCGCCCCTCACTTGTGCGCCGTGCCCTTGCGATGCATCGTGGCGGCCTTGTCTGTTCTGTCAAGTGGGCCGGAGAGAAGGCCCGACAAGATGGCCCATGCCTTAGCTCCGTCACCAAGTCCAAGGGCGTTGCCCTTCGGCCTTGCGAGGTCGCGCCAGAGATGCCTCCGGCCCCGTCGCGTTGCGGCCAGACATCTACAACGACGGCTAGGGTGACCTGCGTCAAGTCTTGCCCGTGGCTTGTCTTGTGCAGGGAATTCCCTCCTGGCCTCTCCCTCTTGCTCTAGTTTCATATGCCACCCACCACCATATCGTGTCAACAAGGGCGGAAGCTAATCGGTGACTGTAAATAAAGTGACTTCTTGCTATTCATGCCCACCAACCCAAGCGGCTCACCCCTCGAGGCAGCATTGTCTTATTATTCTTCTATTGTTACTCTTAATGCTGAAGGCGATTCTATGGTCGCGGATGAAACACTCGAGGGCATAGGTACGACCGGCTTCCTTCTTCACGCACTTTTTGGCTCCATCCTCAGGCTTGCACAACCTGCCCCTCCTGATCCGTCTCCTAAATTCAACCAACCTCAACCTCAACCTCAACCCGGACCTCCGACCGCATCCTCGCCTGCGACGAACGCTTCGTCGCAATCAACCTCGTCCTCAAGAAAACCGCCCATCTCGTCACAGCTCAAACCACCACTCAACGGCGGCGACTCCCCGGCGTCGGCAAACGACACCACCAACATGGCAGCCGCCTACGCCCATCACCACCAACCCGCTGCAGGCAGCGTCCAAGGCAGGATCCAGCAGGCAACTGGGAGCGCTGTTAGGAGCCTTCAGGTCTTGAGCGCCCCGGGTACTTCATTCGGCGGCGAGAGCAGCAGCGATTATGGCGACGACTTCTTGGACATCCACGACCACAACCCCCAGCTGCTATTGCGCGAGATTGATGACGAGTGCGAGGATGAGCTTACAAAATCGAGACTGACCCAATACCTGCCTGAACCAGGTTACTTCATTGCCGGGGCTCTCGCAGGCGGGATCTCGCGCACGGCCACAGCTCCCCTCGATCGCCTCAAGGTCTACCTGCTCGTCAACACAAAGACAAAGGCCGGCGTCGCTGCTGATGTCGCCAGCCAAGGTCAGCCACTGGCTGCCATCCGCACGGCCGGCAAGCCAATCGGCGATGCTGTCCATGCTCTGTGGAAGGCTGGCGGCTTTCGCACCTTCTTCGCAGGTAAGCAAGACACATTGCGCTCCCGGCGACGGGAATCGGGTGCCTTCTCCCCAAGGGGCCAGTTGTGCTGTGCCATGCAGAGCTGACCTCGGCCCCAGGCAATGGTTTGAATGTGATCAAAATCATGCCCGAGACTGCAATCAAGGTACGTTGCTGTACGCTGAGCTTGTATACAGGGGCATTTCTTAACTGACTGTCCGCAGTTCGGCTCGTACGAAGCTGCGAAGCGTACCCTCGCCACCCTCGAGGGCCACGATGATCCAACCAGGATCAATCCCTATTCGAAGTTCGCTGCCGGCGGTGTGGCAGGCATGACCGCACAGTAGGTGCACCGCACTAAGCTCCACGAATGAGTGCACCATCGTTGACAGCATCGCCTCAGGTTCTGCGTGTACCCCCTGGACACCCTCAAGTTCCGTCTCCAGTGCGAGACCGTCGAAGGCGGTCTTACTGGCAACGCGCTCCTCGTGCAGACCGCCAAGAAGATGGTCGCAGAGGGAGGCTTCCGCAGTGCTTACCGCGGTATCACCATGGGCCTGGTCGGCATGTTTCCTTATAGCGCAATCGACATGGGCACCTTCGAGTTCTTGAAGAAGACCTTTACGCGGTACAAGGCCCGCTACACTGGGCTCCACGAGGAGGATGCGGCGCCCGGGAACGTCGTGACCGGTATCATCGGTGCGACTTCAGGTGCCTTTGGCGCCACCGTGGTCTATCCTCTAAATGTCCTTCGCACGCGGCTCCAGACACAGGGCACGGTCATGCACCCACCGACCTATACAGGCATCTGGGACGTGGCGCGAAAGACTTACAGGAACGAGGGCATCCGAGGCATGTACAAGGGACTGACGCCGAACCTGCTCAAGGTCGCCCCGGCCCTCAGCATCACGTGGATCGTTTATGAGAACTCGAAGGCATTCCTCGGCCTCCACTGAGATGAGGAAGACGCTGTCTCGGAGGCCCTCAACAGAGGGTGGGGAGCATCGGCGGGCGCAATCGTTGAGGCAGTGAGGGAAAGCAATGTGTGTGGGGGCGGGAGGCAGCAAGGACAACATCTGCCTCATAAGGACACGCCGAGATCTGAGGGAATGGGGACCAGCAGTCGAAGGCGAGCTGCAACTGCAAAGCGGTATGCACAATGGCATCTTCCAAGGCGTTTGAGAGAGGCGGAGCATGGCTTGAGCACTGATTTGAATCTGGCATATTCGGTGATCTATGCCGCCGGCGTCGAGAATCAAGGAAAGCAAAGTAGACTACAGATGATACCAGGGGAGGCACGTGTGGTGGAACAGCAATCGTTTGGCGACACGCTCGGCAGCGCGGGCGGCATGAGTGGGTTTCATACCACTCAAACGGCATCAAATGAAGTCAGTCCTATACAACGTAATCTTCTCCGGCACTGATATCCGCAGCCGACGTCAGCTGCCTGCTCACGGGTATCTGATTGCGTGTTCCGTCAACCGGGCGGCGGCAGCGGTCAGCAAACGCGTCGAGCCAAGTCTGGGTGGCATCAAGGTTGTGAGGTCGTCGTCAGGCACGCTTTCCCCAACAGGGTGGAGCCGTCGTAAGACGGCTCCATGATGCTCGAGTTTACCACGAGGGATTGGCCAATGGTTCCATCCGCGCAGCCCAAACCCCTCTTTCCTGCACGCTTACGTGCAGCGGGTTTAGCCTGGAAGTGGACTAAACTGACAGGGCGACGCAGCTGTGGTCCACGCGTCGAGCGTCATTTGCCCGTCCGGAAGGAATATTGTCCCTTGCTTACGGCTGCCATTGTTCGGCGCTGAGGGGCGACAGCCTCTTGCTATCACCAGCTTCCCCTCTGGGACCAAGCAAATGACCGCCTGCGTAGTTCGGAACGGGCAGAGCACAGCAGGTACTCGGTAACAGCAGATACCAAGGCGCGTCGGAGTTGGAGGGGTTCGTTTTGATCTCTTGCTCTCGGAGCACAGCCGTGGCCCTCCCAAGACAGCTGACGAGGCGTCTTGTTGCTTCTCGTCTTGGCGCAACTCTATCCTGGCGGTTTTCCCTGTCCCACTGCGCTGGGAGGGCTCCATCGCAGCCTTACTGCATTTGTAGATAGCGAGCCTGTTGACGCGGATCCTGCATGTCGGACAAGTCAATCTGGGGCTAGATACATGTAGTCGGGAGGTCTCTGCCGGGCACAATCCCCCCGTCGACGCGCCTCCTCTCTTGTCCTTACATCTCTGTTTTCCCGGTGCCTATCTGGGCTTCTCCTGACGACGACGACTTCAACCTGCGCCGTATTGTCTCTCCACCTGCAAGTAAGCAAGCATTGCCAAGCGGACCAACGTCCTTGCGCTCCTGGAGTGCTGGCTTGGCGGCCGTCGATAGTTTCAAAGCACTCCGCCAAGGCGTTTCGGCACCATGCCGGCCTACCCTTATTCAGACAACATGTACTCGGGCCTCGGCGACTCAGACGTCCAAGAGCAGCCGCCGGCAGGCCGAGGCGGAAACAGAAGTGGCACTGCTGTGGGGGTTGGTTCGCGGCTCCAACATGGACAACACGTCGCAGGCCACGACGAGGAACAAGTCCTGTCACCCACGGATGGATATTTCGGCCGTGCTGGAGATTCTTACCCTTCGGATCATCATCTTGATTATTATTACCCGAGCGGCGACAACTACAACAACAACCCCAACCACCCGCACACTACCCATCCGCTCTCGCCCTCACATCGCACTTCATCGCTGCATGCCACCCCAGCATCATCCCAAGTCCCGCATGTGCCAAACGTCTGGGTCGACGACCCCAGCCTGGAGCCAGGAAGCACTGCCGAGAGCAAAGCAAGGGAAGCTCAAGAGGAGCGCGAACTGAACAGACGCCAAGCTGCGCGGACACATCCACCAGGCATTACCTCCCATCCACACGCTGTTGGGCGAGACCGTGGCTCTCCAGCGTTCCCGCCTCTGACCACAACCACATCCAACCCATCCACAGCATCCGGACCTGGACAGTCGAGATACGCCTTCGGACCCGGCCTGTCGTACGCGCCGTCCAGCCAGAGGCACACGCCATCCTCCCCCTCCTCCTCCTCCCACCCCGCCACAGCTCCGTCACGCTCGCACCGCAGCGGCACCATATATTCCGAGCGCTCGTCGCTCTTCAGCGAGGCCCCACCTGCTTACACCCCGTCCCCAACCTCGACGACCGCTCCGTCCTCCAACTACCAGACCATCGCGCCGCCCTGCAACATGGGCCGCATCTCAGAGTCCGAGTCCCGCGGCCTGCTGGCCAGTCACGAGTACCAGTCCGTCCCGCAGGACATGGGCGGACAGCCGGACGATGACTACACCTACACGCCCGCGGGGAGCTGGAGAGACCGCGTGAGGAGCCGCCTGTCCAGCGCCGACGGGAGGACGTGCAGGCTTGTCGCGCTGGGCGTGGTCCTGCTGCTCGTGACGGCCGGGTTCCTCGTCAGCTCTTTCACGGGTGTGAGGGACGAGGTGAGCATCTACGATTCCCTTCTTGTTGCAGCCCTGCCAATCACCCCATAATAAATATATGAGCCTGGTGACACAGCAACCCCTCTGAGCAACACAGGGTGGCAAGCCCCAAGGGCTTACCCACTTCTGAGCCCTGTTGGGTAACAACACCAGCTGCCACACCCACAACCTCCGCACTTCATTAGCTCAGCACCTGCGAAGATGGCCAGCGACCTCAGACAAGCTAACTCCGAGCAGAGAAGGATCACCGTGCCCGGTGGTGCCTCCGGGGGCTCGCCGATCAGCAAGCTGCCGGCTCAGGACGACGATGGGACGAGGTTGGCATACCCGCCCTACGACGGAGAGATGCCTTGGGCCAAGTCAGACCTCTGCGCCACCAAGGAAATCAAGTACCCAGTGCAGACCTTTAAGGTCGAGTTCTCCGAATCACGCAACGTCTCGTTCTTCCAGGATGTCAAGAAGAACAATCCCTCAGGCGGGCGAGATGTTCGTGTCAGTGGCGAGGTCGTCATCCGCCGGGCCGGAAACGGAACTCCGGGACCGGGCATCACTCTGGAGAGCGTCTCCAACGATGACCAGATCGTGCTCGACTTGGACTGGGACGACGTTGAGCAACGCCTGTACGTCATGTCACCGCTCTCTATTAGGTGGCCTTCCAACAGCGGCGAGTCACCTTGCCTGCAGATCCGCTCGACCATCTGGGTGCCCCCAGGCAGTGTCCTGGACAGCGTCAACGTCGAAAGCGTGCACCTCGGTGTGAAGCTGCTGGACAACCTGTCGATCCAGCTCAACAACTTTGCCCGGTTCGCCAGCACGATCGGGACCGTCGTGGCAGCCACGGACGGCGAGAAGGACCCGAAGCATCTGATGCTCGAGGGCCCGCCCAGGTCCTTCAGCCTGGACTCGCGGTACATCGAGGTCAAGACCCTGTCCAATGCCATCGCGGGGTCGTGGCCCCTGTACGACTACCTGGGCCTCGAGACCATCGCGGGCTCCATCCGCGCCGGCGTCGTGCCCAAGGAGGCGCTCAAGGACAAGCCACGCCCGGCCATCCTGTACGTGCATTCGACCTCGGGCCCGGTCGAGCTGCACGAGCCCGTTCAGGCGGCCGCGGCCGCGCTCGCAATGCAAGCCCAGGGCACCGCTGTTGGCATCACCGCCCAGGCAGTCATCCCGCCGCGCCAGTATGGCGTCGACCTGTACACCATGTCCGGATCAATCAAGGGCTCCGTCGCATTCAGCCACTCGTGCAAGGTCCATACGACCTCGGGCGACATCGACCTCACTCTGCTCCCGGTATATGACAAGTCGCAGATGCAGTCCTCGGGCGGCGCCAGCTCGTCGCTCCACACATCAACGACGAGCGGCCTGACCGTTATCAACCTCATGGACGCGCTGTGGAAGGACATCCAGACGGGCGCCTACGTCGCCCCGCCCGCGCCACCACCAGCAGTTGTCGCCGCGCCAGGCGGGGCAAACTTCACCCCCATCAGCGCCTCGGACCCCTACAGCTTCCTAGGCGACAAGGAGGACGAGACACTCCCGGCGCCCGCCGTCCCAGAGCCGCAGGCGCCAGCAGCCGCAGTTGCCACCCCCGTAATCCGCGTCCTCGACTCGCGTCACACCACCACGAGTGCCGCCATCCGCCTCAACTACCCGGCCACGTGGGAGGGCTCCATCGCCGCCGATAGCCTGACGGGCAAAATCGGCATCACGGGCAAGGGCGTGCAGGTGATCCGGCGGGACGATGAGTTCCCCGGGTTCAAGAGGCGTGTTACCGCCCGCAAGGGCGAGGACGGCGCCGGTAGTAATATCAATTGCCACACCACCTCCGGGGCCATCAGCGTCTCGTTCCCATCTTGAACGGTTGGAAGGAGTCTCCTTCCCATTAATTGATCTGTGTGTTTTTTATAAGGGGGGGGGGTAGGGGTAGCGCCCCTGGATAATTGCATCCCACACATCTGGAAACGCGGGAGACGAAGACGATGAGCAGACAGATATAGCATCAGACATACAGGACTAGCGCGCAAGGTCCGCGGCGTCTCGTGAGATTTGCGATTACTGGTTGTTCAGGTCGGGTTCTGAGGCCTAACGGAGTTGGGCGGATCTTTTCTGGTGGTTTTTTTTTTTGGACTTGGACTAGCCGGTTGATACACATCAATGCGAGATTTATTCTCATCAGACATGGTACCCATGATGCGTCGCAGAGACGAATATTCCTTACCCGAACCAGCTACGGCTGCGCGAACGATTGGTTTGGGATCTTGCGGATATTGCCAACGTATACGTGCCACGAGGTCGGGCCAGAAAACATGCAGCTGAGCACATGACAGACACATCAGACCCAGGGACTTGACAATTGGCGATCAAGATATGCTATTAAGTGGAATGAACGATCCCAGGGTCACGATGACCATCGACCGATAGCTCGCCTCCCTAGGAACCCATCACTACCTACTCATTCAATCTGTTGCCTTTATTCTATGCCAATCTCGCCACTGTCCATGAACGCCGACGCACGCTGTTAAACTCACCTATCGCAGCTGGGGGCCAAGAGCAATAACAGATACCGAAAGTCTACCATGACCACCTCCCCCCCCCCTGGTCATGTCTCGCCCACGCGAAGCCAGACACTCATGGACTACCATTGTGAACGATGTATTGGCTTAGCGAATTATGTCACCCTCCTTCTCGATTCCTTCCAGGTCCTCTAGGATGTCACTCCCACCCAACAGCCCCACGCCGCCGATGGTGGCCTTCTTGCCCCCTGACCATACTTCATGGAACTTGATACTCTCGTCGCTGCTTGCAACGACAATGCAACCTTCCATAAATGTCCGATTTCTTTTCTTCTCCCTATTTCTCCGCTCCCTCGCCTGCCCAGTAGCATCTCTGGCCGCCTTTCGGTCCGGCGGGCCCCGGGGGTATGGGACAGCATACAGTGCCCGATGCTCACCCTCCTAGGGTATCGCCGCGACCTGCTGGCACTCGGGCCACGAGAAGACGGCAATTCGGAACGGGTGCTCTGGCTGTGCGTAACCGAACGTGGCAGCGATTTCTCTCCGCGTGGTTGACTAGATCAGGCTGGTGACCTGCGCATGCACAGCAATGGTTGCGAGCGCAACTCCTGAAGTCGTGTGGAAGAAATGGATGCACTTATCGTGAGAGCCTCCACCAGTCGCGACGAGGCCATCGCGCCAGGGACAAAATGCAATGGCTTTCACGGCCGCAGAATGTTCCCAACGATGCTTCGCATGTCGCTCTTCGACATGGCGTGGATCCCCTGAAGTATCGGAGACTGGGTTGCGGAAATTCTCCGAGGCTGCGGGAACACTGTTTGGCAGTGATGGCGGATAGGACGGTTGGACACGCTCGGCTACAACGCGGTTCAGGTCCCAGAAGCGCGTGGTCGTGTTGGGGCGAAAGAAACCTGCAGAGAGCGAGGGTACGGGTGTGCTTGAGAGGCGGTCGTCAATAGAATCCATCGCAGTCAGGCGGCTGCCAGCGCTGCTGGCCGAAGAGTTTGGTATATGGCGATGGCTCGACGATGTATCTCGAGCCGTAGGCGATGAAGACGACCTTGACGATCCTCTACCGGGGGTCATGCTGTCCAGGAATCGTCGGAGGTTAAACCCGCGAGGTGGAATTGGCTCTCGAAATGCAGCAAAGAACCTACTCATGTTCTGTTCAGCGCCTCTCTCCTCCTGGAAAGCCGTGACTTTCTCAGTCTCGAATAGAAAGCACATGTTGTCATTTCCTCCGGTAGCAAAGAGATCACCACCGGGGGACCAGGAGAGCCCACATATTTGCTGTGTGTGAGCTGAGATGTAGGCAAGACATTGGACACTCCCTCGCCAGTTGTGGCGGAAAGTCTCAAATGCGAGGGGCCATTCGACGGCATAGTAGAAGACGTTTCCGTGTTCATCACCGACAAGCAGGTCTTCATTGTCAATCAAAGGGCCAGGATTGTAAGGATTCACAGATGGGCGAGATGTGACTGCCGGCTTCTAACTCACACAAGCGACGGGCGCCTCTTCAACGTGTGGAGCGAAGCGGAACCGCGGGTACTGGCGGTCGTAAAGTGTAGGGGCATCCCATAGGGACATGAGGTTCAACAGTCCATTCGACCGGCCGTACGCAAGAATACACTTCCTCCCTTGCCTGGAAGAAAAGTCGACCGAGGTAAGCCACGATGAATCAGTTGGCCCGTTGTCCTCCAGTGTCTGCACTCCATTGTCCTCTGACCAGCTGTATAGTCTCGTGCTCAGACCAACAGCTAAAGTTTGGCAGACAGGGGAGAAAGCCAAGATCGAACAGTAGTAATCATCCCTCAGGTTCGGTGCGTCGAGGACCTTGAATGGGGCCACTGGGAGTGTTCGCATTTCATGTCGTATTGTTGAGGGTATGATATCCGCGTGGTCATCTTTGATAAGCTGGGCTCCTTCCCAGTGTGTTTTCCTTCTTAAGGCTGGCTCAGACTTGTTGTGCTGCTTCTCTAGTCGGATGGACGAGTTGTCGAAGCCGAGGATTCTCGATGACCAGTCGATATCGAAAGCAGATGCGAGGCGAGCCTCGTGCTTTTCAACGTCTTCTTGGGCCTTGGGCTTCGAAGGTGGGAACAGGGTATTGAACATTGGAGCGTTCGTGCCGCTTTGTACGAGACCACCACGGCCGTCATCGACAGCCCCATGGTTAGGAGCCACGCCTCCAACAGACCATACACTGTTGCTGACCTGTGACAACACTTGATTAGCTCTTGTTCCGTGACTGAGGCGGCAAGAAGAAACCAGCGCGTTTGTGGCGGTGTTAGGCAGCTCACCCTTCGTTCTGTTTGATCATGGGATCTCGGATCAAGTACAGTCCTGCTTTGCCCCGATCTTGCCGCTTTTCGAGACTCGGTTGGAGAAGGTGGCAGAGGTCGGCGCCTGAAACAAAAGGGATCAGGTGCATCTCTGTTATGACGGACAAGACGCTCAGAAGTGGTCAATTCTTCCAGTGTTCTTGTTGTGCGTAGCTTCTCAGATCCTGGTGTCTCGTGATCTCTCACAGGGACAAAGCGGTCGAGTGCCCTCAAAGAGCCGGATCTTGTCTCGATGACTGCTGTGTCGGAACCGTGGCGAGGATGACGAGCCTGACTCTCCGGGAGCATTGGATACGAATCCGTCCGCGATAGTCGTCTGCGTGATGCTCTTGGCAGTGTTGCGGACCTCTCCCGGCTGGTACAAGGAGATGAAAAGATGAATTGGTCGGATTCATTATCAGCACTCTTAGCCTCCGATGTCTCGGAGCCAGTTCCGTCGTAAGACTGCAAGCTGTCACTCCCAAGCCGCGAGGCACGAGACAGAGAAGTGCCGTTGGAGCGCCTCTTCGAGCACGACCTTATTGGGGATATTTCAAAGGACGCGTAACCAGAATCTGCAGAGCGGTCGGCCCCGGGTAAGCTATCATGATATTCCTTTGATATCCGGGACGCGACGGGGGTGGCAGGATCGTCCATGCTGGCTGTGGGACAGCCGGCCTCACTGTACCCCAGGCTACTAGAGAGACCCAATAGTCAACTCTGATCGTGCCGAATAAAATTGATGAGAAAAAAAAATGCAAGGTCGAACAAGGTTGGTGGGCGTGCAGAGTGGTAGTGTTGAGGCAGGCCCCAGGGGGGCTGGGCCTTTAGACAGAGCGAGCGGATGGCTCAGAGTGAGGTTTCTATCCAAGCTGGCCAGCCTGGCGGCGAGGACGAGGCCAAAAATGAAAGCGTGAGGAGAAACCAGCTGGGACATGGCCCACTCAGATCATCCGTTGGAAATCGTACGGCCGGGATGTGTGTGGTCGGCGGGGGCTCCGACGGCACTGTCGGGGACAAAATGGAGGTCGTAGGAAGAAGTCATCGTAGGGAAGCGGAGATATGTAGGTCGCAGCGGAGAACATACACGGAAGGACATAAGGTGCAGAGAAGAACCAATAAAGCAGTTACAGCTCAGAAGAGGAAAGGAAGACTCGTAAGAGGTGAAGAAACACAAGCCTGCTGTACGGCGACCTGGACCGAGGGCGAAGTGACAGCCAACAAGGCAGCAAGATGGGCCAGAAAGCTGTCAGCCCTACCTGGAGGCTCCTTCCTGACATGGGGAGGTCGTTTTTGACGTACGGGTGTTGACTCATCACCTGCCGAAATAGTCGCGGTTGTTGCAAAGACAGCCACACTACAAATGCACCTGCCAACCGACTGGATGGAGCCAACGGTGCGCCTGATAACCTACAACGTATACTTTACATGAACCAGTGGCTCCGGTAGCATGTGGTGCACTCGCTCAACTAGTACGCCGGGCGAAGGTGGGGAGAGCCCTATTGTATGGTGACCCGCAAGACAGACCGTACTATGATGGTACTTCCCTGCATTTTCGTGGTCATACAGCATCTGACAACCAGTCCCTGGATGAGGGCTTCTCTTAACCAGAAGCACGGCCATTACCATGTGGTATACTTATTCCGGATTCATTCTGGATCACACTGCGCAGTCGCGGCGACTGTGCGCCAGCTCCGAAGGCCACCAGGGGTAAAACTTTCCGTAAACTTACAGCCTGGCTTCCAGCTCCTCAGCACCTGCCCATGCCCGAGGAGGAGACATTTGATTTAGGCCTGAGTGCCAGGTCTGCGTGTTATGAGCGTGATTATAGTTAGGTAGGTGAGTGTTGAAGAGATACACAAGTGCGCCCATCCGTTTCCGTGGGTGCAAATATCCAATTCTAAAAAATAAAAAAGGGCACAGTAGAGCAGTTGGAGGGAACAGAAGAAAACTTACATTACGGCTTCGTGACCACCATAGTTCGGGTGTAGGGTCCCGGTCTCGACTTCGATCTTCACGATGCTGCCATCGAACGCTCGCAGGGAAAATTGCATGGACTCGGCCGGCTCACCGGAATTGATCCTTGCATTTGTTTCATAGGAAAGACTCGGGTTGCTTACAGCTCCATGCAGGACGCTGATGGATTGGTTTGTCCACCGAAAAGAGGAGGAGAGGAAGAAATGGGACGCGAGAACTCTTCTGGACAGAGTTCTGGAGCAAATAGATGGTAGATCTTCTTCACTGACTATTTAGGGAGATTTGGTCCGGAACAATACCTGGGTACCTATGCTCGATATTAATCGACTCCTACCTATTCTACCTATTCTAACCAACTTCACGCGTAAAAACTTTTACTTATTTCTCGTAACTCGGTTGAACTCATTCATCACGGCCACCTCCTCGTCAACAATTTGATGTCGCTGTATGGAATGCACCAGTCGACTGATTTGTACCACATGATAGGGCATCGAGGTCTGCGAGTTGTCTGCAGGTCAATTGTGGGCCAGCTTGGGAGAGCCGCTGGATGGTGACAATCAGTCAGGTTCGATGCTCGTTCCTGGCAATAAGCATATTATTTCTTAGGCTCTCTTTTCTTTCTGATCTACTTTTCAGTCTCTGAATTCCTTTTTTGGTCGTAATGAAACTGAATTTCACTGCAATGGATCTTCTCCTGGTGCCGATTTACTCGTCACAAGGTGTCTATCTTCGTCACTCCTGGTGGCGCTTGCAGTTGCGACGAGGCATGTACGTACAGTGCTGTACCGCTCTTATAATGTCGAAGAATTTGAATCCATAAAAAGAACCGTTCTTTATAGTTCTACCAATGTTTGGTAGCTATCTAAGACTCGAGGACTAGGGTGCGCAAATGGCAAGTCCTAAGGGGCAAGATTGCTGAGTAAGTCAGTAACCAACCAATCGTGCCAGTTGGGACCGCCCCGCCCAATGATAACAGGGCCACCCCATTAAGTACCTGGGTCCCCTGAGCATACCACACTACTGCACCGCTGTACAGTACCAACGTCGAACGAGCCTCCGCAGGAAACTTCACCTTCCCCTTGAGCAACCCCCAACAGGCAACCGGTAAAAGACCTACCTACCGTGTTGTTCGGCCTGTCTCTTTGAGAAACTCGAAATGGCCAGTGTATGATAACCCCCCACCGACACAAACCCGAGCACAACCGCGAGAAGTTGACTGATGGGAGAGGCAACCAGCATGGTGTAACCCGAACCAACCGGTCCCGCACTGAAGAGCAGAAGAAACAAGAACTCGAAAAGATCGCAAAGTACCGCGACCTCGAAGGCCAGGTGCAGTCGCAGGCCGCCAATGCCACCTTCACGGCCGAACTGCTCAAGCTCACCGCCAGGTTGCTCCGCCTCAACCCGGAGCACTACACGATATGGAACGTCCGCCGCAGATGTTTGCTAACCTGTGGGTTATCATGCAAACCGTCGGCTGGGTCCTCGCCCTCGAGGGAGTCGCAGAGTTCTTCTCGGACCGCCACTACCACAACATGTTCCGCCGAATCATCCTCCTCTTTGTCGACAACGACCCCGCCAAACCCCGCGTTCCGGACAACTGGGAAGAGTGGTACTACAGCTGACGGCACTGCCCTGGCAGGTAGTGCCGGCGACGAGGGCGATGCACGGGACGACAGAGCGCGCGAGGAAGCGCGGGAGAAGGACCTCGAATCGCTCAGGTCCGAGCTGGGCTTCACTGTCCCGCTGCTGATGGAGTTCCCCAAGTGCTACTGGATCTGGAACTACAGGTCGTGGTTGCTGCTGCGGGCTATCGAGCGGCTGGACCCTGTTGTTGCGAGGCGCATATGGGAGGAGGAGCTGGGCTTGGACACAAAGATGCTGAGCAAGGATCGCCGGAATTTCCACGCGTGGGGCTATCGAAGAAAGGTCGTCAGCCATCTCGAGAGCGCTGCACTCAACGGCAAGAGCATGGTCGAGTCCGAGTTCGAATTCACAACCAAGATGATCCGTGCCGACTTATCGAATTTCTCTGCGTGGCACAACCGCAGCAAGCTGATCCCAAGGCTCCTGGATGAGCGACAAGCCGATGAGAGCGCGAGGAAGAAATTCTTTGACGATGGTACTGTAGACCCCGTGTCCATTCGATGTTGCGCCGCGGCTGACCCGGTCCCAGAACTCGCTTTGATCAAGGAGGGCTTGAATGTTGGCCCCGAAGACCAGTCACTGTGGTATTACCACCAATTTTTGATGCTGGATTTGATCGAACACGGTTCTCGACCGACCATCACGGCGGGATTTACCCTTGAAGAAAGAGTAAACTATATCGCGGCTGATATAGTGGACATCAAGGACCTCCTCGAGGACTATGATGACTTTAAACTGATTTATGAGGCACTGATTGAGTGCACTCTGGCATTGTCGACTTTAGAGAAGCGCAGGCCATCTGAGAGTGAAGTGCTGGACGTGGAGACCTGGCTCTCCAAGCTGCAAGAGTTGGACCCCAAGAGAAGAGGTTGCTGGGATGACATGAGGAGGCAATTAGGTCTCAGTACCGAATGAAGACGCAAGAAGAATGAAGGCAGAATTCACCCAAGACATGTGGTCTGCCCGGAACGCATCCGATTCACTGATGTCGCGCAGCCATCCGTGAAGAAGCCTCGAGCGTGATCGCACACACACACACACCCAAATGGAATGACCCGTTATCAACCCAGATGCGGGATGTGGCAATTGCCTCGGGTCGGGGGTGTCCTTTCTGCTGGGTAACGACTCAGGGCCAGCTGCTGTTGTTCTATGACGGCGGTCCCGCAGCGAGTCAAACCTTGCTTTTAAACGCCCCTCACGACTCGTAAGACTTCAGAGGGCATCTACAATGGTTGAAGCCGTCACAGAAGCACAGCGGGGCTGTTTGCCCACCCCTCTCGGGTTACTATGTACCTTCAAGAGCAGGCAAGCGGTGGGCCTAGGTGATAAATGATGCACCCCGCTCCGTCGTACGCGTGTCAATGGGATCGCAATCTTCCGCCAGCCTCGAAAGCGCCACAGAAGCGCGGCTTCCTGATGCGTACCTGCCTGGACAGGTTTCTCGCAGCTGGCCGACGTCGGCTCCCTCGTCATGTTGATCTGTCAAAAGTGAACCCTTGGCCACCGTGATTGCTATACGACCTTTTTGTGCAAGAAAGCACAAAGAAAAAAGGACACAGCCATTGTGCTGCCTTTGGGCCATTGTGTCTTCCCGCAACGCATAGCTCCATACAACCCTCGCAACACCGTGATTCACCAAGCCCGGAGTTCAATGTCACATATGCACAACCTCCAGCGAGAAAGTCATACCTCGTGTGATTTCTGCTGTGCTCTTTGCAGCCTATTCCTCCTTTAAGATCGGAACTCGGCAACTTTTGTCGAGCACATCTCCCCATAACCACAGCTGATCAAGCAGAAAACATTCTCACCTAACAAAGAGACACTTTTAGCAACTCGGCTTTATTCGTTGCATTCCAGAAATGTGTGTCTTCATCTACACAATGAGCCGCTGCCAGCACGAGCAGTTCCAGAATGTAAGCCCATGCCCCACGGCACGAGAGATGGGCGGGCCAGACGACAACGCCATGGCCGCCTCGGCTGCCGCCGTAACGCACCGCGGCGACCAGACCGTCGACAGGGCCGTGTTCCTCTTCGACACGAGCACGAGCAGGCACGACACACCAGAGTACTACCGCGCCGCCTTCCCCTGCCGCAAGCTCAAGGCCATCAGGCCTGTGCCGACGCTCTGCAAGTGGTGTGAGAGACGGGCTGGGCAGGCCGCGAGGCTTGGGCCGACGCCCGTGCCGGGGAGCAGCAGCGGCGACAGTGCGGGCTCGCCCGGGTCTCCTGTCGGGCTGGCTGCCGGTGGCGGCTCGCTCTCCGACCTTGCAAACGAATCAGGTATGTCCGTGTCGGACGGGAAGAATCCTGCGGGCGGGAGGACGAGGCGGTGGTGGAGTTAGAGACGGGGCTTGCTGACTGCTTTGCGATTATGGCTACAGGCGCGTCAACACCAAGGTCATTTTGGAAACTCGCACACCCGGTTGAGCTCGCATGACGCGGCAAAAGGTTGGCTGTTGACCCCGTGGACTTGATCCCGACAATGGTGGAGAGGCGCAGTCAGTGGGTGGGACCTCTGACTAGGAGACGACTGAGTACAGGAGCAGAGACGGATTGGCGCGTCGACGGTGGTTGGAAGTTTACTTTGCGGTACAGTAAGGACAGGAATGTCAAATTGGTAAGCGATGGCGTCGGGGTGGCTTTAGTAGGCTCAGGGTATATGTCCCATACAACTATTTGATCTTGATATCGAGGATCAGCACATATCCTCCAAACTAGGTTGCTAATACCAACCATATCACAAAAAGCACTAATGCAAGACGGCGAGAACTCTACGCAGGGAAGACGAATGCATCTGTGGCTTCGTGCCGGTAACAGGAATAACACCATAATCTGATAGGTTTGCATCACATGGGAACGAGACGGGGAGGCCATGGGGCCCTTCCCAACCACCGGCAGGTGTCACATCCACGTCGATGCAACTCTAGACAACCCTCTGTCCCGCGAAATGTGGGTGTGGTGACGGTCCCTAGTGAATACACTTCAGCCCCATGTCTATTAAGAAGCCCACTTTGGCTCTGATTTTGTGGTTGTGAGTTATGCAGAAATTCAATCTGATATTGAGCTTCACATGACGACAAGCCGAATCCCCAGATGCATAATAAATATAGAAAACATAATATATTCCTCACAGTACTGAAGCCAGGGAGGGAGCTCCGCATACGTACTCCGTACTGCACGACTACCTACAAGGGCATAGGGGTCCGATCGACTTCTGCAAGGACCAGTCAAGCTCGGGAATCCCTGAGGTGGTTTTGCTTCTCTAGTGTACTGTGTACACTAGTGTAGAGAGGCTGTTGCAGGGGGAAACGGGCGATCCAGTGACCATCCGACTCGGGCGGGTGTGACTGCTAGTTGTGCGCCAACAACCTCTGGAACTGAGGCTACCAAGGTAGACTACCTGATGATCTTCCTTATTCCAAGCGCTCCAGCCTACCGGCACCGCGCAGCTGGCAAGGATTACGAACAAGGCAGAAGGACCAGCTCTTCAAGCATGGGGCTGATTGGGCTGGCTGAGGTGTTGTTGGTTCTGCAAGACACGGGGGACCTCATCCCATGCGAGATTAGTATACCTTCCTGCCTGTGTTGTGGCCGGGCCTGCTATGCCTCAAAAGGTATGTCGCCGAAGAAGGGGAGAGGGCACGCACAAGGCCCAACACGGCAGCAAGACAGACGGAGTGAAGATGCACCTGTAGCCTCACTTCACCTGAAGCTTTGCCTTGCTCCGAACATGAAATGCCCCAGAGCCCCAGAGGCTCCATCTGCGGTGCAGCTTCCCCACGCGGCGGGCTAGCGAGGCACGGTGGAATAGGTGGGAGGGCAGGAGGGATGAGTGGACCGCGTGACGCTGACGCTGACGAGGGTACACCTGCTGCACCTGCACCTGCACCTGCAGCCGTAGTGTCGTAATAGTACGGAGTACACTAGAATGATGGAAAGATCCACCCCGTCGACCAGCATCCCGAGCGATGGATCCCTAATACATCTGCAATAACCAATTGGGGGGGGGGTTTGATCCTCGTTCGCTTGCAACGCCGTACCGTAATACACTCACCACTCACCACTCGCTACTTTGCTCTCTCTCTTGATTGTTGCACCGTCCATTGCGCTAAGAATTGACTTCTTGTGAAAGCTCTTCATCAATAGTCCTCTCGCCGAGATATGCACCCGTGACATCTCTCTCATAAACAGCGAGCCGATATCTCCGGATATACACCCATTTCTCTCCTTGCAGCAGACTTAGCCACATGTTCACCACACCCGCACTCATTCCGTGATGGCCAAGAAGGCACGTCAAAGAATTAGTTATGGTATGTACCTCGTGCGCCCTCTCATGCCGCCCTCCCCGCCTCTGCTCTCGCCATCCCAGACGGCTTTGACCCCGCACATGGCAGCTGTTGCGCAGCCGTGGTCGCATGCGAGCAATACCCATGGGCCATGCCGCCGTTTCACCCTCGCCCTCCCGCCTTGCCTGTCTCTAACTTCATGCGTCCTCTCCCCAGTTCTCGAGCGCGCCGATAAGCAAGTCGGGGGCCACAAGCTCGGTGTCAATGGCCTCGCCATCGATCGCGACCAGTCAATCCTGTGAGCCCCAACTCTCGCGCGCGACGCTCTCGGCAGTTCCACTACCCCCGATTCGCCCCTGCGCTGCGTGTTACTGACCACGCCCGTTCCTGTCCTGCAGCTACTCAGGAGGTCGTGACGGTACCATATGCGCCTGGGACCTGAACCTCGACCTGACTGGCAGGGGCCTCTCCTCCACCACCGACTCGGCCCCGAACGACGCATCCAAGTCCAGGAACACCACAAAATTCCGCGCCCAGACTCTCGCACACACTAACTGGATATGCGACATCGCTCTGGCACAGAGCAATGCCGCTGTCATAACTGCCTCCCAAGACCAGATTGTCAAGCTCTGGCGACCGCACGCGAACCAGAACGACGAGCCGCACAAGATCGGAGAACATGCCGACTACGTCAAGTGTGTCTCATCGCCCGGCCAGCAGTCCTCCTGGGTGGCCACTGGCGGCTTTGACCGGAAGGTGTACCTGTGGGACCTGAATGGCGGCGGGAAGACGCTCGAGATCGACACCAAGGGCGAGGAGAGTGCGGAGAAGGGCTCTGTCTACTCGCTCAGCACAACCGAGAACATGCTGGCCTACGGGGGCCCCGAATCCATCCTACATCTCTGGGACCCAAGGGCTGGGAAGCGAATCACGAAGTTCCGAGGTCATACATCCAATATTAGGTCCATATTGCTGAGCGCCGCGGGCGACATGGTCATGACGGGCAGTGCGGACCAGACTGTCAAGGTCTGGAGTGTCACCGCAGGCCGCTGCATGCACACCCTCACCATGCACAACGACAGCGTTTGGTCGCTCTACTCCGAGGACCCGGAGCTCTCCGTCTTCTACAGCACCGACCGTTCGGGCCTGATCGCGAAGACCGATGTGCGGGGCACCATGGGGGAGATGGACGAGGGTCTCTCACTCGCTATCGCGCAAGAGCATGATACGGTCTTCAGGGTTGTGGCGGCCGGCGACTATATGTGGACCGCGACCCAGCGATCATCCATCAACCGCTGGCACAACATAGACACCGGGGCCGACATCCCTCTGCCGGAGCCCTTCAAGCAACAACGCGCCTCGATTGCAGCCAACCTACCCCAGTCGACGTCATCACCGGTCACCAACGGCAAGCCCAAGGAAATCCCAGCGAGATCCATCCTTAGGATATCTAACACAGCGAGGCTCCCCGCGCCCGAGCTCGCCTCAAACGGAGACGTTGACGCGCAGACTATTGAGTCTGTTGTCAACGTGCTGGAGCCGATACAGCACGTTCCAGAGGAGACCATCGAGGGTCAATTCGGTCTTGTTAAGCACCGCCTACTCGCGGACAAGCGGCGCGTGTTGACCCTGGACACGGCGGGCGACGTCCTGCTGTGGGACCTTATACAGGTAAGGCGCGTGCTCTGCTGTTGGTCTTGATGAGGCTAACCAGCATCTTTTGCAGTGCAAACCTGTTCAGAGCTTTGGCAAGAAGCACCTTGAGGACGTTGAGCCTCTGGTCAATACCCTTGAGAACGTGTCACCTTGGTGTTCGGTTGACACAAGCTCTGGGAACCTCACAGTTGTATTGGAACCCTTCAATTGCTTTGACGCAGAGCTGTATGCCGATGAGCTGGTCTTGGATGAGCCTGTCGACTTCAGGGAAGACCAGAGAAGTGAGCTAGTTGTCCCAATCCCGTGCACTCGCCCGAAATGGCTAACACCACATCTCAGTCAACCATGGAAAGTGGATCCTTAGATATCTCTTTTCCAAGCTTATTGATGAGGAAATCAGGCGCGACGAGGCTCATCGCGCTAAGTTGAACGAGACCGTCGAGAAGAATATTGCAGCAGCAAAGGCCCGGCCTCCAGTCAGCGTCACGATCCCTACCTCGACGACCAACTGGGAACAGGCGGCTGAATCTCCAATGACGCCCAGAGCTAATGGCTCTCAATATCCGCCCATGACACCAGGCATGGGCATTGGACTCGCGACTCCCGGGCTTCCTGGGCTTAAGGAGGAAGATGAAAGCTCCGCGGCTCCTCTTGACGGGGGAACATTCGCAGCAAGCCGGCCGTCCCAGGAGAGAGAGGACTACTTCACCAACGCTATATCATCGGCAGATGGCAATCAGGCTGCGAAACCCGCGGCAACCCCAGCCGAACAGCCAGCTGAGAATGGCAAAGACAAGGAGAAAGAGAAGGAAAAGGAAAAAGACAAAGACAAAGGCGAGGCCAAACAGCCGAGCACACCTTTCGGCAAGAAATTCCGCATGGGCATGTCATTCGGCACTAAGAAGCTCGGTCGATCTGCCTCGACAACAGCCACAGAGAAGCCAGCGATCACAGAGGAGAAGACGGAAGAATCGGAGTCCTCGTCAACCCATGAACCCGAGAAGGAGTATGACGACAACTTCCTCGGGGTGATTCAAAAGATCCAAGACGAGTATGAGAAGCAGTTAGCCGATACTCCGGAGAAGGTCATCGAGACGAGGGTCACACCGAGCCTCACCAACGAGACACCGGTGCTCAAGCTGCCCGCTGGGACCAAGGTGATTATCCAGGAGGAAACCTCGGGAGGCAGCGCGGAGTTGTATCGTGGCACCATTGAGACGGTTGGTGCCGACGCGGACATTATCGAGAAGTGCGCACCGCAGTGGCTGGGCGAGGTACTGCTGCTCAACACTGTCCCGCAGAAGGATCCTGTCAAGGTGTCCTTCGTGCTCCACCCATGGCCAGACTCGGGACTGCCAACTCTGACGTCCGCTGACGGTAACAACCGTCTGAACGCCAATAAGATGCTCCGGGTGAGGAAGATCCTGGCGTACGTCGCTGAGAGGATCGATCCCACGTTTGAGCAACCCGACAACGACGCAGAGCCGAACCCGGATGTGATGAAGCCGGAGGAGTACCTTGAGCTCTATTGCAACGAACAGGTGAGCTCGCTCTAGCCCGCGTGCACAGATGTAAGGCGTCCCGCTTACTGACACTATTTGCAGCTCCTGCCAATAAACATGACCCTCGCCACTCTGCGTGCGTATATATGGAAGGGCGGCAACGACGTCGTTCTATATTATAAAGCCAATGGGAAGAAGGAGATACCGCTGCCACCACCTGAGCAGCCTGAACAGCCAGCGGCCGCGGAGCAAGAAACCCAGGCAGATGGCCCCCCTGCCGCCGGTGAAGGCCTAGCTGGGCAAGCTGCCGCTGCGGCAGCCTAGAGTTTTTGCTGTGTTCGGCGGCGCCAGCGGAGGTATTGGAGGTGCGGATTGGCCCCGGTCGGAAGACGGCTCTTGAATGTCTATTCTTCTGTAGCTCGTCTATAAGGTATCTCGGATACCAGAGAGGGCCTGGCACATATTGTACAATAGCGGAGTGGTTTTCCACGAGAGAAGACGTCGAGTTTCAATATCGATGTCCTCGCAGCCTTTGAATGCACTGCACTCCTGTGCTTATGTGTTCCGCAGTGCAAGCAAGTGTCCTTCAGAACACGGGATTCAGTTATCTTTGCGCGTGCGCCGTCCCCGTCGCCGGGAGCCCAGGGGTTGGGAGGGCTCAGCTGGGCACGCAACATTGGCCCGCGACGAAGAAGGACTTTGTCCCACGGAGACATGCCAATCCTTCAAGGCAGGTCGGACTCGGACCGTTTTGTCTCTGCGCCGCGCTCGAGAGAGTTGACGACCCACTGGTAACTACCCAGGAAGATGGCTCCCCCGATGCTGATCCACATGACCCTAGGGCCTATGCCCGCGAAGAAGGGTCGCACCCCGTTCTCCTTTAGTATTCCCGCCACGATATCCCACACCCTCCGGCGCTCAGAGCTCAGCATGACCCTGGTCTTGAGCACGTCGAGGGGCGTGGTGAGGGCGGCGGCCACGGCGCCTGAGACACTCCCGTAGAGCGCCGACTCGCCGGCGCCGACAAGATCCGCACCACCGGCCGCCCGCCTTCTCTCCCGCGAGTACGACTTGAGCGCCTCCCACAGCGGGAACTGGATGACGGTGAAGGGGACCTCGCGCAGAATGGTTATCCCCCAGCCGCGGTAGAGCTCGCGCCACACCCCCGCGATCCCCACGCGTGCCCGCCGGTCCAGGATCGCCCGCAGGCTCGACAGCGACGACCCGCCGTGCTGGCCCGCCTGCGCGCGCTGCTTGACGACCTCGGTTGGGACGCGCACCGCGCAGGCGGCGACTTCGCCCAGGGATGCGGCGAGCATGTGGTCCACCGCCGTGCCCTCTCCTTCGCCTCTCCCCTGTGGCCCTGTTTTTGTTGTTGTTGTCGTTATGGTGGTGTTGGTGGTGGTGTTGCTGACCTCGCCCAGTGCGCGCCGCCGCGCCCCGGCCAGGGCCGACTTGGTCGCCTCGTAGGTGCAGAAGAAGAAGGCGGCGCCCGGGGCGGACCCCAGCGCCGCGGACCCGACGCCCCGGTAGATGCCCCGGAACCCGCCCGACGCGAAGAAGCCCTCGGACGACTGGAGGCGTGTCTTGAGCGTGTCGAGGGGGAAGAGGGTCAGGTCGACTGTGGTGCCGGCGACGCCGCCCGCGACGAGGGCGTGCGTGAAGGGCGGGTTCGCCGGGGAGGAGGACATCGGCCCTTTTCTGTTCTTTTTTTTTCCTCTACTTTTTTCTTTAATATTTTGTACTGCGCCCTGCCTTGGGATTACCGGTGCTGCCGGTGGGGCGGGGGCCGCCTGACTTGGTCCGAGGTGTAAGACAGGTCGTCGTCGGCGGAGAGGCCTGCGTTAGGTCGAGGGAGTTGTTTGGGAGGTCGTGGCTATATGTTAAGAGGCATTCTGTTGTGTTGGTGGTTTGGTACTTAAATGTTATCTCTGACGCACAGACCTCCTTAGGTAAGCACTCTTAGGTAAGCAGAGACAAGAAGCGAGCGACAGAGGTCTGTAACTGTCAGGACCTATCATGCCTATCAGGGCGTCTCGTGCTGCTCCGGCAGGAGCCCCAGTATCAGGACTCCACAGAGGGGGCCTTCCCTGATAACGTGCCGGCTGAAGGCCATTCTCGTACGCGTCAAAGAAGAAACGACAGCGCAGCAAGTAAACCAGAATGCGTTAAAGGCCGGCTATAAAAGAGGGAAGTTTGGCTGGCAGAAAAGAGGAAAAGGAGGAAGGGGCAAGTTCAGTTGTACGTATTGCTGCGAATATACTGCTTCTGCGCTACTATCCCGCTGCTCTGCCGCTGCGTGTACCTATTCACTCTGCTTGTATTTAACAACCCTTACAGTAATCTAAACGCAGCCCTTATAAGGACTAAGGGACCGCCTTTTTATTAGCTAACTCCAAACTTAAATTTCTTCCTTAATATTATAAGTTAGCCTTATGGCTGCTATTTAAAGGTTCTTAAGATGATTTATTCAGCGGAGCGGGACATGTATCAAGCATGCAAAGCATGCGAGATATGCGGCCCGTGTAGCATTCTTACCCAGCATAATTACCCGAAAGTTATCTGAGTCTGGATTGGTCCGTTAAGAATCCTTAAGTCTTAATTGGTTAATAACGATATACCTCTAAAAGTATTTAGCTGAGAGGAAATTATTAAGAAGATATATTATTGAAAATTGTAGTCTGTTATTAAAGAGGAAGGCGCGGGCTGGAAGGGGGCATAGTAAGGCGCCGCAGGCTTAGCGCTACAGGCAGGGGGTCCTAGGGGGGAACCCCCTAGAAATAATAAAAGGATGCCTTCAGAATAGACTGAATTTATTACTAAGTTG